>JAJONZ010092393.1:0-18761 GCA_029582445.1 Solanum paucissectum | reverse complement strand
AACCCACTAGTGAAATCCCACATACCTGGTGACGAATTCCACGGAGAAATCCTTTGATTTCTGGGCTGGAACTGAAGAAAACTTGCTGCGTTCTTGAACTAGGGTTCTTGACTTCTTTCTCCTCTTAACGTTATAATTTTTCTAAGTTTGATTAATGACTTGACTTAGATAAGTTCTAGTTATGTTTCTAGGCTTAAACTGACTAAAATCTCATGATTTAGGGTCTAAACGATGTATCTTAGAGGTTAAACGAAATAGGAAAAGACCAAAAGACCCCTGACTTAACTGCTGTCCGAGTGATCGACGGATTGGACTGACGGGCCGTCATTCAATCGACGGTCCGTAGATTGGGTCCGTAAGTCAAGCCTGCTCGACAGGACTTCACTAAAATGAGCATAACTTTTTACTCGGAGGTCTTATTTTAGCAAACTCAGCGGCGTTGGAAAGAGGATTAAATTATTTATCATATCATAGGTAATGGAACACATAATTCATTTTGTGCTGGGAGTTATAACCATTTGAAATTGACCCAATTATCAATTTCCCCCTAATTGGCTGTTGGCCTTCACCAACAATCATACCTACAGACCATGGATCGAATGAAGGTCCGTGCTGGTCGGCTGTCTTTTGCGACTGAAGGATGAAATTTGAAGTGTGAAACTGGAAGTTGGCTGGCCCATCGACGGAGCTCACTGACGGGCCGTCAATCGACTGACGGTCCGTAGGTGGCTTCCGTCAGTGGCACATGCAACTTCTGAATATCTAGAATTTTTTCCTTTCTCAAATCTGGGGTGTTACATAAAACTTCATTTAAACTAAAAATTCAAACAAGTATTTATAGTTGTCAAAAAGTGTGCTGCGAAGGATCACTCGGCGCAGTTAGTCGGGATCGCCGATCTAGTCGGTGATCCGCCCTTTGGTCTGGTTCATCGCCTTTCTGCATTGTCCTTCAGCAACTTCAAGTTCTGTAACATTGGGTGATGGAGTACTGCATCGCGGAACTATTTGGCGACACGCCGACTGCTCCTTTCTATCGCCGACTTGATTTTCTCCTTCAGGGCTTGGCACACTGGAACATTAGGCGAGACCATAGCCTTTCGGCGACTCTCCTAATGGTTTAGGTGATCCTCAAGCGGTCTTTTCTTCGTCTTTTCAGTTCCCTTGTTCCTTTTTGCCCAATAGTGTCCATGCTTTGTCTCTAAATCCAAATACCTGAAACTCACGAATTTTTATCAGTTATTGAGACAAAATATGGATTTGAGGACACTAAATCTATCAAAATAAACCCCTAAAAGAGTCCAAATCGTGGACTCATCAGTGGTGCCCGTGGTCCCTTGACCAGTAGCCACTCTAACTTGGCAAACCCCCCATAAGGTGAAGGCGACCCCATGACCCTTCCCATAGGCCGTGGTCTTCACCACGGGCCGTGAAGTGGCTCCTTAAGGGGAGCCTTTCTTGGGGCAGCTCTGTGAGCTCACTTCCTCACCGGGTTGTGACCCTCGTGGTCATGATGGAAAGTAGCCTGGCCAATTTTGGGCAAGCCTTGGCCCCTTGCCCATCTTCCTTGGCTCTAGCCCTCTTCCCATGACGTTAACCCTTACATTTAGGATCTATTTTAACCTACTAACTTCTGAGGTGTTACATTATCTCCCCCTTGGGAACTTTCGTCCTCAAATGTCGATCTAGACACCTTACAGACTTAAAAGACTCAAGACTAGCAGCCCATCATGCATGAAAAATCAAAATAATGCACAATTCAAAGGAGGAAACATCAACTCCATCTCAACATGCTCAATGCAACACAAGGAAGTAGGAATTACATCTAACAACCCATTATGCATGAAAACTTCAACATTTCTCAAATTCGTTGGAGGAACTACCTTCTCCAACTCAAAGCATACTCAAATCACTAACATGAAGCAAATTATTCTATTATTCTCGAAAGCATACTAAAGCATGTTTGACAATTCATCTCATGAAACATATAGGCAACTCATACTAAATGCACAACAACACGAGGAAAGTAAATCGTAAAAACACATTTTCTTTCCAAATATGAATTTCTCAAGAACATGCATAACATAAGAAGATCTTCGAAACTTCTAAAACACCCATGACCCCAAAACATAAAACAAGCCACAAGGAACTCTTTGTCTCAAGCCAGAATTGGAATAGAAGAAGAGAAATGAGGATATCGGGACTCTCAACAATTTTTCTATCTAAGCATACCATCTCCCCCTTGGTAGAAAACCCCTACTGAGACTATCATAAAAGTCTAAAAGTAGCATAGGGATCTTAATAAAACATTTACATCTATATGGAACTATCAACATACCAGTGCCTTCATTCGGAGAGTCTTCTTGGTCCTTTCTAGACCGGAGTGCATAGAAGCGACCATAATTTGGAGCATTGGGACCCGTACCACTAAGAGAAGCTTGCTTGGCCTCTCTCCCTTTTTCCATCAATGTTGGGCAATCTCTCATCTTATGACCTTTCTTTCCACACCAAAAGCAACCACCCGTGTCGGCTAGGCACTTATCCACATGTTCCTTTCCACATTTGGCACATGTAGATCTTTCAAACGAAGAACCGCCTCCATTTCCTCCTTGAGATTTAGGGTTAGACACCCTATCCATGTTGACCATTAGGGAATAATTGGAGTAATCTTGGTTGGAAGACCTCTTTTTGAACCTTGGTTGTCCTTGTTCATCGGACCTAGCTCTTTTTACCTCTCTATTCTTTCTCTTGAGTTTTGACTCCTCAATTTGTTGGGCATACACCATAAGCCTAGATATATCTATGTCACGATGGAGCATTTTCGTACAACATTCTTTTCCAACTAAGTTTGACACACCCATCAAAAACTTACTCATCTCATCCCTCGAATCTGCCACCATAGATGGAGCATACTTGGATAGTTGGGTAAATTTCAAGGCATGCTCCTTAACACTCATGCTACCTTGCATAAGGTTAATGAATTCTTCCACCTTAGCTTCTCTCAACTCTCGGGGAAAGAACCTATCAAGAATTACTTTCTTAAACACCTCCCAATCTATGGGACCCGCTCCTACCGGCATATCTCTCTACCATTGATTATACCAAACCTGTGCAACAATCTTTAATTGTTAAGCGGCTAACTCCGCTTTTTCTACCGAAGTCACCCTCATGGCATCAAGTATTTTATAAACCTATTCAACAAATTCTTGAGGATCTTCTCCCACTTTGGAACCAAGAAACTCGGGAGGGTTCATTCTTGCAAAATCCCTCAATCTAGAAACTGCGGAATTCATATTCACGAGAGCTACCATCTCTCTAGTGACTTGAGACGTCATGATTTGAGCTTGAGTAGTCAAAGCTTGGGCCAATATTTGGAGAGCCGACCTAATCTCTGCATTCTTCATATCTGAAAGATCAATTGGAGTTTGGTTAGCTTGAGGAGCTTGATTACCTTGGGGAGCTTCTTGGTTCACATTCTCATCCTTCACTCTTCTTGCGTTAGTCCTTCGTGTATTCATATCCTGAAGACACAAAAGACGGACTAGGAGAGGGACTTTATAGAGCCAACCTCTATGGCACGACTTAAGAGTAATGAAAGAAGTCTAGTTTCCTAAACATATTATAGCCTCTCATTCATAAATGTGGCGCGCTTGACACTATGAACAAGACTCTACTAGATGTGGCTTATGAGAAATAATCCTAGAATCATTCTAAACCTTGTGCTCTAATTACCAAGTTTGTCACGACCCAGGGGTACACCCTATATGTAACATGGTGTATTTGACCCCGAAGGGGTCTCATACAAGCCCTTAGCATATAAAAACATAGGATAAACGAAATAATGCAGAAATTTCAAAACTTTATCCATACAATCGAAGAATTTTATAAAAGGAAGTGGAAGTCTAGACTTGTCTGATTGTAGCAATCTATTACAATACTTGAATAAAAAATAGGGTCACAACCCTTCCAAGATAATCCAAAAATGAAATACTAGAATGAAACTACAAATGACACATACATCCTCGAATCATGAGGACTTACCAACTAGCAAGGAGAATGATCAATTCCAAGCTCTAGCCTTAAGAGGAACCAAATTGAGTGCCAATCCGTCCACTTGGGGAAAAATGTAGAAAAATATGGGTTAGTACAAAAATGCACGAAGTATGATAGTCATGCATAAAATCATGAAATCATGCTAAAAAGGACATTTTAGTTGAAAAACATGCACTTTACCAAGTTTGAGAATCATCATTCACATTAGTATAAAACCATAAGTCACAAGCATATTCAACATATAGATCATCATAGCCTAATAGAACAATCTCTTAAGTAACCCTAAGTCATACTTGTGCAATGCATAGATAAGATCTCATAATCCCATCTACACTAAGTAACACTTTTACGCCACCATATTCATACTTACCATTCTTTGATATCATCCTTAGTTAATACTCATAGACAAGGAAACATTCACCTTTAATAATTCGTATCAAGGAAAGCAACTCATAGCAACAATCCACATTAAGCATATTTCATTTCATAAACCATCATAACAAAAAAGGGACACACCATAACTACTCTCAAAGCTTACTTGTGCAATGCATGAATGAGATCCCATACTCCCACCCACACTAAGTAGTGCTTTTTGAGAAGCCATAGTTCATAATCATTCATTGTGGGGGTAAGCCTTAACCTACATAGACCATGTGAGCAAATCATGAAATCCGGTGTTACCCACACCGGAAAGGGTGTCTTACTTGCCTAAGGTAGAACCATTAATTTAGTTGTTAGGTGGATCCACTAGCTAAAGACCTATGATGACAGATAGTTATGGGATAATGAGATTGCTACTAGATACCCCCTCCCCTCTACTCACATATGGGCATCCATCTAAAGAGATTGCTACTAGAAAACCCACCTTAACTCACGTATGAGTTTCCATCTCAATCAATATCCACTCGGTGCTTAGCATTATTCCCCATGGAGTACTTAACATTTCATTACTTGAGTTCATTGTTATGGAAAAATGTATCAACACTCAATCCAACATCATTCATAAGATAGCTCCTAGATTCAATAGGTGAGAATAGCCTTTCAACCTAAGAATCCCCATATTGTGAGAAAACCTTTCATAACATGTCATCATCATTCATAAGTGTATAATTGAGAATAGCCTTCCAATTAACACAACATCACTATCATAATCATGGAAACTTCATTCATACTTCATTCATATGTGTGTGTGTGAGAATTTCCTTTCAACAACACCACAATTACATCATAGTCATAATCACTTTACTCTCAAAGTGTTCTTAAAACATATATATAAATCTCATAATCATGCATAATTCTCATACTTTTCCCTTCAAGGACCATGGATCATAGTTCATTAACACATCTAGAATTACTACTTTATACATGGATGATAACATAATTCAAGCAATAAATTCATTACATTCATAATTCTATAACATTCTACTTACATCAATCAATACCCACACTTTAAGATCCAATTTTAGAAAATACAGTAATTCATGGATTCTTGAGGAATTCAACTTAAATTCATGTAAAATCATCAATATATTCATAAACAAACATAATTCAACCTTTAAAAAGGAATTTGAAAGGCATCCATGATATTGAAGTCAAACCCTATCTTTTGGGTTTTCTAGTTTTGAAATTGGGGCCCGGTTTTGAAGGCGATCCATGCGTGAAGGCTACCCATGGATGAAGAAATACCATACCTTATTGAAGATTTCCCACGAACTTGAAGATAAAATCTTGATTCTTCAAGCCCAAGCTCTAACTTTCTTCTTCTTCTTCCTTAGAGTTCTAGAGAGAGAATTTTTGGAGAAGATGAACTCTTTTGGGTTTTGGGATTTTATAAGGTGAATGGGTTGTTTAATGACTTAAAAGGGCTTATGTAGGTGTATAAAACTAAGGCAAAATGACCTCATTTAATAACTACCTAAATTGGAATTACCTAAAATAACCCCCAATTTAAAGTGGGGTGCCAGGCCTCACGACCAGGTTCACGACCGGTCAAGGGCACCACGGCTCGTGGTGGTGCCCGTGGTGGTCTCCGTGGTCCCTTGACCAGTAGCCACTCTAACTTGCAAATCCCCCCATAGGGTGAATCCAACCCCACAGGTCTTCCCACGGGTCGTGGTCTTCACCATGGGCCGTGAAGTGGCTCGTGAAGGGGAGCCTTTCTTGGGGCAGCTTTGTGAGCTCACTGCCTCACCACCATGGTTCGTGGCTGCAACTTGGGTTGTGAAGACCCTCGTGGTCATGGTGTGTAGTAGCATGACCAATTTTGGGCAAGCCTTGGCCCCTTGCCCTTATGTTTAGGCTCTAGTTTAACCTACTAACTTCTGAGGTGTTACAGAAGAAGAAGAAGAAGAAGAAGAAGAAGACAGAGGTGGTTCAAGTGGTGGGGTGTATGAAAGATGAAGGAGTGGGGTGGGGATGGTGGTACAAAGGGCTTGAGGTGGTAGGGTATGAAGAAGATGAAGGAAAGAAAATTTATTGGCTAAAAAAAACCTTATGTGGTAACCAACCAACCCCAAAAAACTACTTATATCAGATGGGAATCTGGGTCTGGGCCAATTTTGCACTGCTTCAATCTTCTGAGTGTCAACTCAAATTCCTTCGCCAGACATAATGTGGCCTAAGAACGTCACAGATTCAAGCCAGAAGTCACACTTAGAAAACTTGGCATATAACTATTGATCTTTGAGAGTTTGGAAGAATATTCTGAGATGACTAGCATGGTCATCCTCATTACTCTAATAAACCAATATGTCATCAATGAATACGATAACAAACATGTCTAGATACGGCTTAAATATTCTGTTCACAAGATCCATGAATGTTGCATGAGCGTTAGTCAAACCAAATGACATAATAAGGAACTCATAATGACCGTAGCAGGTCCTGAAAGCTGTCTTTGGGATGTAACTTTCTCTCACTCTCAATTGATGATATCCAGTTATGAGGTCTATCTTAGAGAAACAAGTGGCACCTTGAAGTTGGTTGAAAAAGTCATCAATTCTCGAAAGAGGGTACTTATTTTTTATTGTGACCTTGTTCAACTGACAGTAATGGATACACATCCTAAGGGAACCATCTTTCCTTCTCACGAATAAGACTGGAGCGTCCCAAGGTGAGACACTAGGTCGGATGAAACCCTTATCAAGAAGATCTATCAACTACTTTTTTAACTCTTTCAAATCAGCGGGAGCCATTCAATATGGTGGAATAGAAATGGGTTGAGTATCATGAAGAATATCTATTCCGAAGTCTATTTATCTCTCATGAGGGACTCTAGGAAGATAGTCTGGAAAGACCTATGGAAACTCACTCATAACTGGAACTAATTGAATAGGTGGTGTCTCAACCCTAGAGTTATTAACTTGGACTAATTGATAGATTCACCCCTTAGAAACTAACTTTTTGGCGTTAAGGTATGAAATAAAATGACCTTTAGGCACTTCGGAACTACTCCACTCTAAAACTGGCTCATTAGGAAACTGAAACTTGACTACTCGAGTTCTACAATCGACTGAGGCATAACAAGCGTGAAGCTAGTCCTTGTGATAGGCAAATATGGTACAATCACGGTAGATTCTTTCTGCTAGAACAGACTCACCCACATGTGTGGAAACAATGAAGGGCTCAAGAAGTTGTTCACGGGAAAATACCGAACCTCATGGCTACATAAGGAGTCATGAAAAATAAACTCGCACCTGGATCAAGTAAGGCATAAACATCAAAAGTAAAGACTTTAAGCATATTAGTGACAACATCTGGTGAGTTCTCCTAATCAAATGACTAGTTATGACATACAGACGGTTCGTATCTCCCATTGTTCGTGATGTAGTTCATCTCTAGGCATTTCTATCTATTGGAGCTGCTGAAAAAGATTGGGCTCTATTACCCCCATTACCCTGCCTGTCTTTAGGGCACTCTCTCATAAAATGACCCGCATGACCACACTTGAAGTAGGTATTGGAGCCATCATGACATGTTGTTGGGTGGTTCCTACCACATTTAATACATGTAGGGGTCCAAGTAGCCCCTTGTGCCACACTACCTTGAGACTAAGTAGGTGGATCTATGATGTTGTGTAGTTCTAGTTCTTTTGATCATTCATGTTCCTTAGTGCAGGTGACTAGCTGACGATGGAGCAGGTCCAGGTGACCTCTACCGATTCTACTTGAAGTAGGGTCAGAAAATGGGCAAAGAAATTCGTGGGGGTTTTATGGGCATGGGCTGGAACGCTGTCCCACCATTGGGTCAACAAAGGTTGTCTGTAGTTCAAGGGTTGGCGCCCTGCACCACTCAGTGCACCAGGGTCACCTGCCCCCACCCATTCTCTGTCGTTTGGCTTGTTCGAGTTCCTTCAAAAGGTACCTTTACTCCCCGTTCATTCTAACTACTCTAAACTACTTATAAAAATTGATAAATAATTCCTAACACGAATCATAACCTAGAATTTATAATTCAAATTCAAGGTAGAGTTAAGAGACAAGTCTTGAGAATTCTTTCGAGTATTTTGAGAAGGTCCCTTTGAGTCTTTTTGAAAAGTCTTCTACAATTACTAATAACTTGTTTCAAGACTTGAGTAATTGAGTATGAGAACAAGGAGAATGTATTCATGAGTCTACATTATCATTGAGATCCTTGAGCCGAGTCATTCATGCCCATAAATTCCGCGTGAACTCCATAATTTGAGTGTCTTTAAGAGGAGTTGTATCTTCAAGTTCTAAGTTCTCGAACATTGAGTTTTAATACTTTTGAGATTATATTCCTACTTATGGGACTACTACATGTTACCCATGAAGTCCTTGAGTTGAGTTGTTCATTCCCATAATTCCGCATGAACCCTATGAGTAGAGCTCTTGAGATGAGTAGTATCAATGAGTCTTTTAGTTAAGTTGTTCATGGCCATTATTCCACATGAACACTATGAGTTGAACATTTTCGAGCTGAGTAGTATCCTTGAGTCCTTGAGTTTTCGAGTATTGAGTCTACATATGGTTATTGAAACCCTTGAATTGAGTCGTTCACAACCATAATTTGGCATGAACTCTATTTTGAGAAGTCTTTTACAATTATTCATCATTTGTTTTAATACTTGACCATTTGAGTTTGAGGAAGAGTAGAGTTGAGTTCATTTTCTTTAAAATGATATATGGGAACTAAGTATTCCCAAAAGTAAATGTTTTTACATTTAAGATGAGAGGAAACACCAATTTTCAAAGTAGTTCATGAGCAGTTTTTAGTACTATCTCTTTTAAGATAAATATTTTTGAGTAATAATCTCAAAGTTGAGGAAGAGTAAATGTTTTCATTAAAACATTTGAGCTAAGTTATATTTTTGGGAGTAGTATTGAGAAACGATATGGGGGAGAGTTCTAACAGCTCACATCCCCCATAAATAATGTAACCAACGTGGGTAGAAAGGGTCATACAATTTAGATGATTAATTATTGCTTTTTAGCCTTGACTTGTGGATCCACTTAGTGAGTAGGTTCTATACCCTGGCAAAATATAGGATAGCTCTGGCAGCGTGGGCTAGACGATGTATCATCACATAGCTCATAGTGATGGTTGTCAGTTAGAGAATCTCCCACAGAGTTATATTTTGTATTTTTATATACAAACTGAGTTCTTATTGTATTCTTCAATACATTGAGTTGCTATCTACTATTTTAAAAGCTTTCCATATATTGCATCTTTTATTGGTGTTTTATCTTGAGTTGAGTATATTATTATTGAGTTGAGCCCTATTTCTCTACGTTGAGGTGAACTATGTTTCATAGAGTTGAGCATCTTATTATTGAGTAGAGCCCTATTTCTCCGAGTTGAGTTGAACTATGTTTCACAGAGTTGAGTATCTTAATTTTGAGTTGGGCCCTATTTCTCTGAGTTGAGTTGAACTATTTTTCACAGAGTTCAGTATCTTATTGTTGAGTTTAGCCATATTTCTCTGAGTTGAGTTGAACTATGTTTCACAGAGTTGAGTATTTTATTGTTGAGTTGAGCCCTTTTTTATGATGTAAATACATCTATTAAGGGTCATCAACAGAAGCTTCGGTTATACCACTTGCAGTTCGAGTTAGCTTTGGTGAGCCTCCTTACTTCCGAAGGATTCCATTTACTTTTTAGTTTTTTCAAGATGTCGTGGTTCTTGTCCCGACTTCCATCTTTGTCAGTGAGAGGCTTCATATATGGACAATAGAGTTTGAGTAGTCTGCTTCATTTATTTTGTTAAATTTTTCTAAGACTTGAGTTGTCTATTTCTGGCTAGTTGAATATCCTATTATATTCAGAGTTAATCCTTTCATTTAAAGGTTTGTATTTGAGTTCAATGAATTTTATTCAGTTTTGAGTTTTTGTATGCTTGAGTTAGTCTTTCGCTTGTAGTTAGACAGGATGAGGGTTCGCTTGGGGACCAACAATGGTTCTCGAGTGCTGGCCACGTCCAGGGTGTACACTCTAGTGCATTGGAAGCCTCTTGACCTTGAGGATTAGCATTCCTCCTAGCAGGACGTCCTCGAATAGCTCCTCGTAAAGGCATGATCTGAAAAGACACGCATAAGCATGGATAAGAAGAAAGTGAAATTTTTCTAAATGTCGTAGCCTTCAAATTATAGCGCGATTCACACGGATAAGAAGGACTCTTCTAGAAACGACCTCATAGACACCCTAGGACTCTTGAACTCTATGCTCTGATACCAACTTTGTCAGGCCCAGGCCCTGAGCCTATACCCTAGATGTGGCCAGCATTCGAGAATCATTTCTGATCCCCAAACAAACCCTTGGCCGAACTGACTACTTAGTGTAAGACTCACTCAAACAATAATAGGTTTAGAATAGAAATCAATCTTAAAGTAAAACTCACTAAGGATGTCTGAAAGTACTCATTGTTATAAATAAGACAGTTTAAAAACATCTCAAAATAAAAGGGAAATACTGAGAGACTCCTCAACTCTAACTATCTATGAAATCTCTAATACTAGTATAGAGTTCAGGAAAAGACCCACGACAACTCAACAATGACAGACAAATATATGTGAAATCCTCAGGAAAGCAAGGAGGCCCACCAAATCTGTGAACTTTTTTCTAGAGAAGTTTTTATCGGTTGTATGGTGGATTTGATTGGTAAACTTCTCCTTCCCCTACTCTGTGTATATATGTATACTCCCTATACGTTTTTGTCATAGAGACTCTATACAGTACTAAGTATTAACATTATTAGCATACGCTCACCTCAACGCTAATTACGTCGACATGATTGATGAAGAAAAAAAAGAAGTCTCTTCAGAAATACCTTCATTCCTTTTCAATTCTAATAGTTGAGTTATTTTCTTATTCGTGTGGTGTCAAAACAAAGCGAAAGGCACCCATTTGAAACTGAGTTAAAGATTTTGTTCAAGTTATTTGCTCCATTGTCCAGGTTCCGTCAATTTTTTTGCTGACGGTTTGTTAGGAGTAGGGGTGTCAAATGGGTGGGTTGAGTTAAAATTGGAGATTAAAAAATGGGTTTAAATAGAAATGGGTTGGGTCGTCGATCAACCGTCAAGGTTTACTTTGGGCTTAAATGGGTTGAGTTTAAATTGACTTAAAAAATAAGTTGGGTCTTGACCCACCCAATTTGATGCATTTAATCTCAATTTTAATATATTGCTATTTAAGTTTTAAAACCACAACTTGAATTTCAATTCAAAAAAATTTTAAAAAATAAGTTACAAATGGATAGATAAATCAATGCAAATACAGAGTCTTAAAATGCGTTAAAATTGGAGATTAAATTGGGATCAATCGAAGATTCTCTTAAAATGTAAAGGCCTGAATGAGTTGAGATTGAACCAAATTCATGTTTTTATTGGAGATGATTTTATTGGTTGTATGATGGATTTGATTGATCAGCTTCGTCTTCCCCTTCTCTGTGTATATCTGTATATTCCCTATACGTTTTTGTCTTAGAGTCAATGAATTCAGAAACGAACTAATATCTAGATGAATCAGTTCATTTATATTTTCTTCCAAAATTCAATATAATGACTTTGAAATTATATTTACTTCTCAGTTTTGTCATTTTTATGCTTTAGAGATGTGGTGAATGTTTAAAATTTTTAAGTGGTTAACTAATGATATAAATTTTTGAAATTTTGGACTGCATGTGTGTTCCTCAATTGAGTTTTTCCATTGATTTAATAAATCAAAAGTCTGATGTTTTCTAATCTTCCTAAAACAGTTTCCTTCCTTTTAGTGTTGATCTACTCAAACTTTTTACTAACAATTGAGATAATGAGTGCAAATGAAATATAATTCTATTGGTAGTGAAACCTTCTTTTCTTAATTTCGATGACTTTTCCAAGTAAAACAATATATCAACTAGGCCTTGTTTAGGAATGGTAAAGACGATATTTTATAGTAACACAATCTAACTTTAAACCAATACAAATATCCGTAAAAGATTTTCTACATTTATTTGATAGTTACAGGCTTCGTTATCTCTATACATATAGATTTGGTTATAGATGGATAGAAGGGGGAGCATATTTCATTAAGGAACGATATAATTGGATATTTTAAAGGTAATATAATTTAACATGTTCGAATAAGACATCAGAATCTAAAAAATAAAAAATAATACTTTAATATTTCATGCATCACACATGTATATATACTAGTATTAGTTAAAAAAAGGAAGTAACATATTGCCTTATTTTACCAAGATGTGTATTCTCCATAGAGGTGCTGACTTAAAAAGCCTGGCCTTCACTACCATTCCTGTTATGTACTTGGCCTCTCACTTGGGGTGATAGCTCCACTCAATTGTATGTAAGGATTGACCTCCATAGGACAACTTCACTTGATCATAGCTACACTTTAGCTTCATGTAATGATTCAACTAGATCGTAGTTTTCTGGCAATTTAAGGAAACAAACAAAACAACATCTGTAGGAAAAAATGGAAATGGGCACTCTTTATGTAACACCTCGGAAGTTCATAGCTCAGTTGAAAGTACAAATGTAGCAAACTTTGGTGCAAAAATTGTTGGTGTAGTGGTTCATAAGTTGGGTTTACAGGCCGTACATAGTTTTATGGCTCGTGAAAACCTGTGATTGATGCCTTAAAATTTCTGAAAAATGTTAAGTCTCAGATCTAGTTGTACGAGTTACCCTTACGACCCGTGGTAAGGAACACAAGTCTTAATTGGGTCTCGTAGATGTAGTCTTAAGGACTAAGTGATTTTTGTGCCTTGAGTTCTATGACTAGACTTTACAAGTTCTACGACTCATAGATGGTTTGTCGTAGTTATCCCTCGAAGATTTGATGATTTCATTATTGGGTTATACGGCTGGACAATACGGGGCGTAATAGGAAACATGATTTGTACTTAGTGTTCGTGATTCGACTATTCTCCATACCCATTCTACGAGGAGGTTATATGGGTCGTATAAGGAATGACGGGTCGTGAAAGGGTGTCATGGATTATAGTCAGAGGCTTTGACTTTCACTCAGTTCATTGACAGACAGACAATACGGTCCGTAAAAGCATGTACGGACCGTAGAAGGTGTTCATAGAAATATCTGGTAGTTATTTTCTTAGGGTTATTTGGGTCTTTTCCTACTCTTTTAAAAGAAACCTAAAATTTTCTATTATGATTCTCACCCCATTCTAGTGTGTCATGATTTTCTTATGGGTTCAACTGTTTTTAAGTTTATTCATCATCATTGATATTATTATGCATGATTTGATCATAATTCAATATCTTTAATGATATTTTTATGAAACCATGCTACACAAGTATTTTATGTTTATGAATCAAGCTATGATGATATACATGCATTATGTTATGAAGCATTTTATGAATGGAGTATGCTTTCAAATAAAGTATCAACAAGTTATATGAAATTATGGTGCTTCCAATTGAAATACTCTTCGTTAAGAAGATTATCATGATTTATTCTCTTGATTAAGTCTCTTAAAGAGTATGTTATGAATCATAACTTTAAAGGAGCTATTCTTATGACTATGATATTTTATGAATGATTTGATATTACTAGATTCTTACTGTTTCAAAGATTATGAATATGATTATTATCATGCTTGTTTTTGGTTGAGAGTTTACTTAGCACTGAGTTGGACTAGTGGTGATTATCCAAGTCCCAGAATTACGTGCCCCCATAGGACTTAGTCTTAATTAACTCTAGCTAGTGGATCCACCTAAGCTCATAAATAAGGTCCTTACCTTGGCAAATAGGACACTCTCTTTTCGATGTGGGATTAGTACATGTGCTACTAAGTTGACCTCAACAAATAGAAATGAGCATATAAATCAATAATTTTACTAAGAAATGTATATGAAAGTATTTGAAGTTCAAAAACCATGTTTTAGGACAAGGAGAGCCTTAACACAAAAAGTTCAAGTTAGAAGTTTACTAAGACAAAGTTTTCCAAAACTGTCCCATATAGCCTATCTTTGAACAAGCATATCTCCCTTTCTACAAAGAGTTAGAGAACCAACAATATATAAATTGAAGATCTATGTGTCTAGTTTCCAATGCATTAAACTATTATTCGATACGAAATCGTACCAAAGAGATATTCATATTGTAGTGAGACTACACATGTAGCCTGTAGGTGGGCCCCTTAAGTCGGTGGAGATTTTATAAGATATATATTACATTTCATCTTCGTTTTGAGTCATTTGTTTTGCCCAATTCAGAATATTAAACACCTCTAAACTCTCTCTAAGAGTTCACCTTCAACCAAATATAAAAAACTACAAGATTTCAAGGAGATTCATTGCTAGAAAGCTCATAGAAGTTGTGTTATTTGTTCCCTCCTCTTTGCTTGTGTGTTGAAGGATTCTTCAATGAGAAGGAATCTCTTTTATTTGGTGTCTTGCTACTATTTTGAGGTAGTAATATCACTATTCATATTTAGTTGAGTGAATCAAATTAACAATTAAGCTATGTAAGCAAGGACATTCCATTGGACGGTCGAAAAATTGTATTTGGATTGTTATATTAAGTTGGGATTTTAAAGGTGTTTTCTTGATGTTGTTGTGGCTGGAATGTTTGGGAATGATCTGTTCGATTTTTTTTGTTGTTAATATTCAACTGGAAGAGAAGCATAAGTGTAGTAGAGTGTTGAGTTTTTAGTTTGGAACCAATTTTTTTGCTCGATAAATTTTGTACTAGACATCTTTCATGCCTCGAATCTACACCCTGGACGTCGCTGACACTCGAAAATCATTAACGATCCCCAAGAGAATCCTTATCCTAGATGACTACTTAGAAGAAGACTAACTCAAGCATTTATAAGCTTAAAATTGAAGAACATTTAAAGCAATGAGTTGAGTCTTAAAGTTGTTTGAAAATACCAAGTATAAATAATTAATTTTTAACAAAACATCTGAAACGAAAACAAAAAGACTTACTAACTCTATATTTCTATGAGGCATCTACTATCAAAAGATAGGTGTTGGGATAAGACCCGCGACTAACTTAACCAATACTACTAAAGCAATTAGCGACTGGAGTCCTCCCAAAACTAAGGAGGCCTCACCAAAAGCTGACGAGTGGATAATGTGATCTCAACGAAGCACATGTTGATGATCTTGAATATCTGTATCAATATCATGAAACGGTGCAACATACAATGACGTTAGTATATGGAATACACGATATGTAATAAACCAGAATAAAATAAATAACTAAACGGAAGGACTGACAGTAACTCCACTAAAGTAAAGAATGAAGTAAAATCATTTAAAAGTTTACAATATATGATGCAATAATTTTAAGATGAGAAACCCTCGACGAGCCTTCTATAGTAACCTACATAACCCAAGAAACTCCTTATATCAGTTAGGGATATGGGTCTGGGCCAACTCTACACTACCTCAATTTTCTATGTATCGACTCGAATACCTTCACCAGACACAATGTGGCCTAAGAACACCATGGATTCAAGCAAAAATTCACACATAAAAAACTTGGCAAATAATTCCCGGTCCTTGAGATTTTTGAGGACTATTCGTAAATGATCGACATGATTGTTATGACCCTCCAGGTACTTCTTATATTGATGCCTTTTGTTAGTCATTTAAAGCATTCCTATAGTGATCTAATCCATTAATGACTTGCTCAGACTAAAAGTTTGGTCACATGGTCGTTTATTTGCTTTTATGAGAATTTTTATGTTTCCGAGCTTTTGAACCTTGAAGGGGTTGATTTTGATCAAAAGATTAGGAAGAAGACCCAGAATCCAACTCTTATGGTTTCATTAGCTCTGGAAGGGTCTTTTAAAGCAAGTAGCATGGCCGACATGAATCCTGAGGCTTTCAGTGTGAGTTAGTGCTAGAAGGTGTTTTAACTTTCAAGTTTTTGCATAAGTTTGGCCCTGGTCAATAGTATTGGTGGACATGCCTGAACAAGAATTCTGACAGCGTGGTTAGCTCGGGAATGTCGAGTTTGGTCTAGAATTACCCTTCGTGTGAATCCAGGGCTAGTTTCAAGCCTCCTTGTTGATTTTGACTTAAAATGGAGGTTAGGTGTGGGACCCACTTTTTTCTAAAATGATCTCGTATGGAAGTTTAACTTCTCCATTGAGTGTGCTATATCAATTTTTTTAGGGTAGCATATCCCATTTACATGCACGGAGTTCAGAATGAATTTTGAACAACCCATTGGAGATATTGTTGTTGTCAAAAGCCAGTTGATGCACCGATCAATATTCATTTCATATTTTCCTTTGTAGATTTCTCCTCAAATATAACTATGATTGATGTGATACAAAGTCCTGTGGGTTCGTGGAGTTTGTGGCTACATGGGAGAGTGATCAAAAGTTGTTAAGGTTTCTTCGTTTGAGGTAAGATCACATTTTAGTGGGCTACCACTGTTTATGTTTTAATGGCAAATTACTTACATGTTGATTGTTTCCTTTGATATGAGCCCCGAATTGTATTCCATTTTGGAACACAAGATCGGGGGACTAATTTGACCTTTAGACGGGGTCGTTTCCATAAATTCCTATGTGGGTTCCATGATTCTCATTTTTACTTCGGAATAGGCCCGTCTCCATTTTATGTGTTTTGGTGTTTAAATGACTATATTAACAGTGTGATTCTATTTTTGATAGCATGACAAAATTGTTAGGCAATTCAGAAAGGAAAAACTCCAGATAGGTGATTTGGAGTGCGCGCGGTCAACCTAAAGGTAGGATATGACTCTCCTTCCCCTAGATTGAGCTTGAATGTATGAATTCGTGTTGATTAGCATGAATTGGGGCAGGTACCGAAATGTTCTTAATACATTTCTTAGAAACCATGTTTTAGGCTTGATTTGATATTATTTCCGGTGTAGTACAATGCTAGTTGAGGTTTTGTAATCGTCTTCATCTTGTGATTGACTTGTGTGTTGTTGTGGTATAATTGAGCAAGTTTTACCTTATATAGGCTTAGACCTTAGACTTATGACATTTAGATTAGGCTTTGATCCTTGTAGACATGCGTAGAAAACTTGAGTCGAACATAATTAACCTTAGTTTAGGCATTTCCCCAATTTTGGCGGCTTTAGGCCCTCTCCCCCTCTTTTTATGGCTCCATTGTGATATTCAAAGTTTTGCGCTTCACTAACTGATTTTGGATTGGAGTTGGCTCGGTCTTGGAGCACTGTAATGTTTACTTAGGAGTAGACATCGTTCCATGATAGTATTGTGGATTGATAATTTGAGATACCTTTTGCAAAGAGTATTTGGAATAATTCTCATGTGTGAATGCACTTTTCCTAAAAAGATATGAAATATGATTTGTAACTCACAGTTTCTAAAATAAGTCAATATCACTCAACTTGACTAATTTGTATGAAAAATAACAATCAAAACTGCTCTAAAGGATACTTATCTCAACACACATTGGATCTCATATATGAGCTACTACATTCTATGACACTTGATCGATTTTTAAATAATGTTACAAAATAATCATTAGTACGAAAGATAATCAACAACATTAGTAACTAGTTGTTTTTTATGATATTTCCAATTAGTTGACCAAGAAGATGAAGAGCATTGTCAATTCTCATCATGCTTGATGGCGATATAAAAGATGGAATTATTTTTATAAAATCCAAACATCAGAGTAAAATTTGAAAAAAAAATAAAAAATTAACAGTCAAAATTGAGTCGAAACATATGTTATAAGGTTTTCTTCAAATATAAATTATAAGGAAACTATTAAAAGAATTGAATAACTTTTATACTCAAATGAATAATAAGTTTACTTATTCATGTATTGTAAGGACTAAAATTAGAATTTATTAATAAATATGGAATGGAAATTTGGAAATAACTATTGGGTCAACCCATAATGGTGCTAGTAAGCCCGTTAGCCCATTAGGTTGTCCTCCTCCTTAACCCTAATCCTTATAAATGAATACACCATTAAGGATGTGGTGTAGCGACCCTAAAAAAAAATAAAAAATAGATAGGTGAAACTAGAGCCTAACGTATGAATTTTTAAAGTTTAAGCATAAATTGGAGTTATGAAATTTTCCAAAATAAAAATTGGACTTTGCCTTAGTTTTATTTGGTAGGTCCATGTAGGCAAGGGGCATTTTCGTAAATATTAATTTTAGTTAAATTAAAAAAAGTGGGTATATTTATATTATTTCTAATTTCTATACATGGTATTAAAACTTTTTAAAAGGTTTGTTTTAATTCATTCTTCAAAAAAAAA
>JAJONZ010092391.1:0-11037 GCA_029582445.1 Solanum paucissectum | reverse complement strand
TATATATGTAAATATTCTATTTTGAGATTCGAGTTGCCTTTATGGTCATATTTTATAAGTTAAGTTGTTTTGTAATATTGCATTGCATTGAGTTATTCTGTTGAGGTTTCCGCTGAGTTAAGAAAGCCAGGCCAAGGGTTCGCTTGGGGCCAGAAATGGTCTCCGAGTGCTGGTCCCGCCCAGGGTGTAAGCTCGGGGCGTGACATGGTGACTTTCTGATTTGTGCTGGTAATGAATTGATTTAATGATCCAATTGGATCAAAAGGTATGAGATTCACAACCTGTGAAAAAAAAACATATTTTGATGTTGTAAAGATATGGCACCTGGGCCTAACTCAACCCCAAAAGCTAACTCATTAGATAGGTTTGTCCAAGTCCATATAAGGAGACCAAATTATCATTCTTCTACCAATGTGGGACATCTTAACACTCCCCCGCACGCCCAGACCTCAACTGGAGCGTGAACACTTCTAAATGGGGGCCCATCATCGATGAACAACGAATTGGAATGGACCTGGCTCTGATACCATGTAAAAATATGACACCTGCGCCTAACTCAACCCCAAAAGCTAGCTCATGAGGGGAGGTTTGTCCAAGTCCATATAAGAAGACCAAATTCCCATTCCTCTACCGATGTGGGACATCTTAACAGATGTCAATGCAAAACACACTTGCAAATTTTTTTTTTTTTTTTTATGACAAAGGAAACCCGCAGCCGTTACCCTTTGGGTGCGCCAAGGGTAAAACCCTCATTCCTATGCAATAGCTCGCAAACCACATAGGAGAGGTAACCCACACTAGGCAAGCCCAGTGCGACGAGCTCGACCCAGAAGGAAAACCCCTTGCTTTCGCTGGCAAGGGTTTCGAACTTGAGACCTCCAACATGGAAGTCCCAAGCCCAAACTACTGAGCCACCCTGAAGATGAAATTCTCTGTGAGTAAAAGATGAAATGAACTGTTTAGATATAGGTCTTAGGACCCTCACTATCTGATGGTTGATCGTCATAGACTCTCTCTCTCTCTCTTCCTCCATTTTTATCGTATTAGAATTTGTAATATAATTTATTTGGATTTGAAGATCGAAAAAATCATTAACAACATTAATAATATCATAATTTTATTTAAGAAAAACAAAAAAATATTTAAAATATTTCATAAATTTAATACTTTTTTTATACCGCGCGTGCGGCTTAGTTTCCTAGTGTATTACTAATACCACCACATAGAAGGTATTAGTAATACCTCATATAATACCAGGCCCAAAAATTCTATCAAACATAGTACTAAATAATATCATACATAATACATGGACCATTTCTCCTAATACCTCCTACCAAATGACCCCTAAGGGTTATAGAAAAGTTTCAAAATTAAGTATAGGCGACTCAAGTAGCCTGTTTGGATTGGTTTTTAAAAAAAATAGTTTTTAAGTTAAAAATAAAAAGTCAAACTGAAATGACTTTTAAGTCAAAAAATAAAAAATATGGGGAGACTTACTTTTAGTTTTTGACTTATTTTAAGTTATTTTAAGTCATTTCTTATCTTGCCAAACACTCTCCAACTTATTTTAAGTCATTTTTAACATATTTTAAATTATTTTTTATATTTGTCAAATACTTTCAGAAATAAAAAATTGACTTAAAAGTAGGTTTGACCAAATTTTAAGCAAATCCAAACATGCTCTTAATTATTGAGTAGGGGTGACAATTTTTAAATTAAGAATTAAAGGGTTAAATTTTTCATCCCTAAGTTTTTTTATTTTACACTTTAACCCATCTTATATAAAACCCTAAATAATAAGAAATTGAGGGGGGGAAAAAGGCACCAACGGCTCACTTTTTTCCTTTTTCTGTCTTGCTTATTCTTCTATTGTTGGGGACCGTTGTTGCTACTCTTCCTCTTCATTCTTCTTCTTCATCATCATTCTTCTTCTTTTTTTTCATCGTCATCTTCTTTTGGTTATTCATCATTTTCTTCTTCTATAGTTGATATTGACATTGTACTGCTGCTATTAGAACAATTTTCATTCATATATCATTGGGCATTGCATCATAGGTGATTTTGGTAAGCAAATTAAAGATTTTTACTCTAATTTTTCATTTTGGTAGTTTGAATGTGTCTTCAATAATTTATAGTCGCGTATCCAATAGGTAAGTCATCTATTTCAACAGATGGATTACCTATTGAATACATATTACAGTACCATGTCAAGCTGGGACTGAACCAGAAGCTTGTCCCAAAATATAAGTCATTTATTACAATCGATGAGTCATCTGGTGCAACAAATGAGTCATCTGTTGCATATAGGGCTTACCTGTTAGATACATATTACGATATCAGGCCAAGCTGGAAAAGAACCTGAGGTTTGTCGCAACAAATAAATCATTTATTGCAATATATGAGTCATTTGCTTCACCAGATGACTCATCTGTTGCAACAAATAGTTTATCCATTGGATACATATTACAGTACCAAGCCAAACTAGGATAAAACCAAAAAAATTACCAAACAAGTAAGTCATTTATTGCAACAGATCAATTACATGTTGCAATAGATGACACATATGTTACAACAATTGACTTACATGCTAGATAAGATTCTGGTTCTAGACATTTATCCAACAATTTAGTCATAAGTTGCAACAAATGAATCATTTGCAGGAATGGAAGGCCTACTTGTTGCAACAAATGATTGACTTGTAGGGACAATGGTTGTGCATATGATTTTTAACTGTATATAGCCACTCAAATTTACTATATAATCATTATTAAATAGTTTTAATAAATTCCTTAAGGTACCATTAATTGAAGAATTAATAATAATAGTTGTTGATTGTTATGGTGAATGGATTGAGAAGAACAATCGATTTATTTGGCGTTGGAAGGATGGTGACATGTCAAAGTCAGTATTGATGACCGTCCAAAGGAATATTTTGTAAACTCATTCATTAGCTATTGTGGACTAAATTGTCAACCAAATGATATTTTCATCAGTTACATGCACAAGTCTTTTGAAAATCAGAGGGTCATACCTTTTAAGATAAGCAATCAACTTCGTTTGCGTGCTTATCTGAGTAATACAACTAGGTCCGTTTTAAGGTTGTACGTTATTGAAAAAACGATAGAGAATGAAAATGTAGAACAAGACCAACCAAATCTGTTAAATGATGAATTGGATGGGATGAACATGAATATTTCAAATGATGAGATTGGACATGATGTGGAGGAGGACCAAACACAGACACCCATTGTTAATATAGGGGGCGGTTCTCAATCAAAACAGTTGAACAATCTTCAAGATGATGAGACAGATTTTTACATAGGAATGACATTCAAGAACAAAGAAGAACTAGTCACTTCATTGTATATTTATTGCTTGAAAAAAGATTTCAGACTCGCAAAGGTGATTAATTCGCGTAGTGTGTATTATTTTAAATGTGCACATCCAGAGTGCAAGTGGTGGTTGAGGGTTGTGAAATTCATAAGTTCTTACAAATTTTGTATTAAAACTTATGAAAAGTATCACACATATGATTCAGTGCATATTACGAGTCATAATCCATATGCCACAACAAAAGTCCACGGTAAATACTTCAAAATAGCTTCCCCAATGGTAAAGGTCCATCTACAAGAGATATGGCCAATCAACTCCATACAGAATTGAATTGTAAGGTGAGTTATTGGAAGATATATAAGGGTAGGGAGATCACAAAGTCTTTGGTTAGGGAAACACATGAGCACGGGTATGGAGTGCTTGATGCATACTGCTATATGCCTAAGTTCGCAAATCTAGGAAGTAAGACGGCATTGCAGGTTGATGAAAATGGAAAGTTTAAGTACTTTTTCGTAGCCTATTGTAACACCCCAGAAAATTTTTCGAACTAAGACTCGAACTGTTCTCTGTTGTGAGTAGGATTTTACCGAGAAATTAAATTTTTTTAAGTGTTAAGGTCACTATATGTAGCACCTTGAGTTCGAGAAGGAATTAAATTGGAAATAGCAAAATCTGAAATTTTGCAAGTTAAGCTAAGTATAAGTTTTTGGTCGACTTCAAACGACCATAACTCCTATCTCAAGATGAGTTATGTGTTCTACGAGTTACCTTAGGAAAGACCTTTGAATTATATTTTCAACGCCACCAAGTTTGCTCAGTTTAGAGTTCGTATGAGGGAGATATATACATTCGAAGTTGGGCTATCTAGATAAGGAAAGTTAAAACCGGATTTTAGAGGGGTATTTTGGTCTTTTCCTTATCCAATCAGATTTAATTCATTTTTAGTAATAATTTAGGGGTCTAATCTGATTAGGTTCAGTTTTATAATCCTAAAATTAGCCTAGGGTTTTAGTTGAGAGTTCAAGAAGAGAGGAGAAGAGAAAAGAGGAGAGGATCAAGCGTTCGTCGAGATTCTTGCGTGTTGTAGCTGATTTTCGCCATGGGTTTGATCCTTAAGAGGTATGTAAGCTTCCATAGTGTTGGGTTCTTTCACCCACATGCCAATCATGATTTATTCAGCGTAATTTCGTTCTTGAAATTTAAAGATCAGAGTTTTGATGAGTTCTTGATAAGTGTTTTTGAAGTTTCATTAAGTTTTGAAGTAAGATTCTGCTTAGGTTAACTTTAAATGACCATATCTCTTAGAATATTAAGAGTTACGTGAGCCATAACCTATCCAATTAAAGGTAATTGAATCTACTTTCCAACCCCACCAATATCATAGTAAAAAGTTATGACTATTTTAGTAACCTATACAGTGCTGTTATGAATTAGCCGACGGAAAAATATTAAAAATAGTCCTTTTTATCTTTTTACCTCCAAGAAAACCATAAACGAATTTCTTGACTAATCAAAACAATCATATTTTCATCTTCACTAATGAAAATCATAATTCTTGGCCATAGAGATTTCAAGAAACTAATTCAAGAATATCAAGAAGGGTTTTTCTTGATTGTTTACCTTCAAGCTAGGGTTTCAAGGCTTCTAATCAAGTTCTTCTTCAAGATTCTTCAAGATTTTTCAAGAATCTTGTTCTTCTAGATATGTAAGGCTATCATAGTGTTGGACTAGTTCGTCCTCACGCCCTACACCTACTTTCAGATCGGTAAAAGAGTAATCTAGGATACTTTTCCTAGATTTGAGTATTCTTGAGATAAGTTGATTTTCAGTTCTTGAATTCATGTTTCTTTTAAAAGTTGTATTCCTAATTATCAAATAGTTATATTGTTATTGATATCTTCATATCATGAATCATAACTCTTGAATTCATAATTCAAATTCAAGAGAGAGTTAAGAGTAGAGTTCAAGAAAACCTTGGAGTTCAATTGTGAATCCTATGAGATCAATTATCGATTTGAACTAAGTTTTGAGGAAGTAAGTCAGAGAAAGAGAAGAGTCATATACATGAGTTCCAGGTAGTTTGTAGACCTTCGAGTCAAATCGTTCATGCCTATAAATTTCGCATGAACTTCATAAGTTGAGTATCTATGAGAGGAGTAATATCTTCAAGTTCTAAATCTTGAGTATTGAGTTCTCAATCCCCTTTGAGATTATATTTTCTAATCATGAAACCATTTCATGTTACCCATGAAGTCCTTGAGTTGAATATTTCATGCCCATAGTTTTGCATGAACCCTATAAGTCGAACTGTCTTGAGATGAGAAGTATCTTTGAGTCCTTGAGTTGAGTAGTTCATGCTCATAATCCCGCATGAACCCTCTGAGTTGAGCATTCTTGAAATGAGTAGTATCATTGAAGTTCTTGAGTTCCAATTATTTGAGGTCTATCTTTGGTTATTTAAAACCTTGCATTGAGTCGTTCATGTCCATAATTCGACATGAACCATATTTTAAGAAGTCTTTTACAAACGTTTTAACTTTGTTTTAAGACTTATGTTTTGAGTTCAGTAAAGAGTAAAGTTAAGTTCAAAGTCAAAGAAGTTAAGAGTCAAGTCTAGAAGTTAAGACGCAAGTCAAAGCAAAGTTTCTTAAAGTATTCAAGGGTCTTTAACAATGTTTTAACGTCATTTTAAGACCTAAGTTTTGAAGTTAAGCAAAGAGTAAAGCTATGGTTGAAGTTCTTTTCTTCAAAGAGATATATGGGGACTATGTATTCCCAAAGAAGTTTTAAAGAAATGTTTTCACATTTAAACAAGATTGGAAACTAAGATTTCCAAAGAGCCTTCGGGCTAGTTTTCAGAAAAGAGTAATCGCTTTCTTAATGATGCAAGAGAGGAAACTTTAATTTCCAAGATAGCCTTTGAGCTAAGTTTTTGAGCACTAATCTCAAATCACAGAAGAAGTATGTTTTTAAACATAAGAGTTAGTATGTTTTGGGAGTAGTATTGAGCACCGATATGGAGGAGGGTTCAGAAAACCCCGAGCCTCCATAAACCATATAGCCATCATGGGTAGAAAAGGGTCATATTTTTTAGTTGAATCATTTTCACATAGACTAGTGGATCCACTTAGTAGTTCAGGTCCTATACCTTTGGCCGGGTATAGGATGCTCTGGCAGCGTGAGGGAAATCGTTGTATCATCACAATTGCTCTTACATGATGGTTGTTGGTTAGAGAAACTCCCACAGAAGTTATTGTATTCTTATATACACAGTTAATTGTATTTTTACATACATTTCAGAGTTATGTTGTTTTCTTGCATACACACAGAGTTGACAACACGTTTTTAAATAATTTGTTTCTTTATATTGCACTTGTTTTAAATTATTTTATATTGAAATGAGTTTTGTCATATTGAGTTGAGTAACTAGAGTCTAATATCATATCTTTGAGTTGAATATCTAATCTCTGAGTTGAGTATCCTATCCTTGAGTACTTCTGAGTTGAGTAAGTTGAGTAGTTTTGAGCATCCTTGAGTATTCCTTGAGTTGAGTAAGTTTGAGAATAAGTAAGTCTGTTTCCTTTTCATCAAGTTTCAAGCTTATGTTATGCTTTAGAATTTCTTTTAGATGCTCGTACATGCCACGTACTGAGACATTTGGCATGCATCTTCTCATGATGCAGACACAGGTATTCAGAATCATCAACAGGAGCTTCGTTGATACATCCAAGAGTTCGAGTTAGCTATGGTAAGCCCCCTTGCTTCCGAAGGATTTCATTTACCTTTCAGTTATATCAGTTTTTAGGATGTTGTGGCTCTTGTCCCGACTTCCATCTTTATCGGTTAGAGGCTTCATAGATAGTCAGTATAGTTGGGCGAGTTGAATATATTTTATTATTCACAGTTCTCATTTGAGTTAAAGTTTGAATTACGGTTTTGTGAACTTTTATTTCAGTTTTTAAGTTTTGTATTCTTGAATCAGTTTTCCTCTTGTAGTCAGTCAGGATGAGGATTCGCTTGGGGACCACCAATGGTCTTCGAGTGTCGATCACGTGAGGG
Source organism: Solanum paucissectum (assembly GCA_029582445.1). Classification (NCBI taxonomy): domain Eukaryota; kingdom Viridiplantae; phylum Streptophyta; class Magnoliopsida; order Solanales; family Solanaceae; genus Solanum; species Solanum paucissectum. The sequence goes on along the minus strand of JAJONZ010092391.1, from coordinate 3,645 downwards.
TGTAGGCTCGGGTCGTGACACCTATGCGGCTTGGATTCAAGGTTTTCAACAATTGAGAAAAGTTATAGCCATTGACGGAACATTCTTGAAAAGCAAGTATGAAGGAGTTTTACTATCAGCGGTGGCGCAAGATGCAGAGAATCATATTTTTCCGATGGCTTTTTGTGTAGTGGATAAAGAATATAATGCCTCATATCAATATTTTTTTGAACAATGAGAAGTTATGTAGATGATACTGATGAGCTGTGCATAATTTCTTATAGGCATTCAAGTATCCGAAAAATGGTTTCAATTATGTATCCATCAGCTCATTATGGTTGTTGTATGAGGAACCTTGGAGAAAATATTCTAAACAATTTTCACAATGCAAAGGTTATATCTCATTTTATAATGCAGCGAAAGCGTACAATAAAGTTGAGTTCTATGACCATTTCAATCAGATAAGAGATATGGTACCCAAGGCAGCCGAACATTTCGAATCAGTTGGATTTCATAGATGGAGCAGGGCATTTTGTCCAGGAAATAGGTACAATATTATATATGTAGTATCTTGTTTAAGTTTTATATAATTATATATCTTATTAAGTTATTTTTTTGTATAGGTATAATGTTATGACGTCAAACATTGTTGAATCCGTGAATGCAATGTTTGAAGTTGAAAGAGAATTTCTTATCGTCGCTTTATTTGATGAAATAAATATGAGATTTGTAAAATTATTTCACGAGAGGTGTATGGAGTTGGTCAACTCACCACACATACTTATTCCTTCATTGGAAAAACAAATATAAAAAAATATCAATTTGGGAAACAAGTTATTGGCCCATCAAATAGCCAATTACAAGTTTAGTGTCAACGGTCATGGTGATGTTTCCACGGTCGATCTTCCTAGAAGAACGTGCACATGTAGAGTTTTTGACTTGGACAAAATACCTTGTCCACATGCTATGGCAGCGCTTCGATCCCAATATGGTGCACAATTTAAAAATCAGATCTATGAGTACTCGTCTTCATATTATTCGGTGGAAAAATAACATAATTGCATATTGTGAGGAAATTAATTCGGTGCCTCTTGAAGATTCTTGGATTGTTCCTTTGGAGATTTTGGAGAGGGAAATACCTCTTTCATAAGTTGACCCAAGCAAACCGGGAAAAAGGCAAACGAAGAGGAGGCGTGGAGTCGGGGAATCATTTCCAACAAGAAAAAATAAGTGATCAATATGTAGAAATATTGGACACAAGAGAACAGCATGTTTGGTTCGAAATGCTCCATAATTATTGTTCTAAAACCATCAAATTTGGCGCCTATGACTAATTTTACAACCAAATCACCTGTCAAATTTGTAGGGTCATCTATAGGCATCTCCACCTGAAACTTGTCAATACTAAAAGTTTTGACAACATCTTCATCTCCTTCTTCACTTTCAATATCATCTCTTTCATCACTTTCAATCAGAGGCGAATCCAGGATTTCAAGAAAACGGGTGCACCATTGCTTTAAAGATAAGATCAAAAAATTTAGAGAAAATGGTCTGAAACCCCTCCAACCTATAGCCGAAATCTCAACTACACACTCCAACTTCATGAGTGTCCTATCACCCCTCTAGATTATTTAAAAATGAAATAAATAACCCCTTAAATGTTGAGTTGGCACAGAGAGTGTATTCACTCTCTTTGAAAGAGTGAGCTGACTATTTTTCTTTTTTATTTTCTTTTTCATTGGCTTTTTCTCTTTCATTTTTTAATTGTTTTCTTTCTCTTTCTTATTATCTAACTATTTTTTGGATCTAAATTTTTCCATGGTTGGAATTTGAAGATTTTCCGATAACCTTTTCGGAATTCATCTCCTAATTAATTCTTAATCTTTGTAAAGAATTAATTTGTAATCTAAACCAATCTATCAAACTTTTTTTTCTCTTGATAAGATTTTGTGTCTTTACATAACAAAGTTCTTAACTTTTTGAAGAAAGATATCTCTTTTTTACTGTTGAATATAAATTCAATTACTTTATATACTCCTATTAAAGAGGGTTTAGATTAAATTTATTTGTTATAGAGGACTAAACTTCGTATTTAATTCATTGATAAGATAACAAATATTTTTTGGGTTATAACTTCTAGCAGGTGAAGAAAGTGAAAAAGTTAATGGTGAAGACATGACAGGTGATAAAGGCGGAATCGATCTCTATTCAAAATTCGCCGCCGCTGTAATATAAGACAACATGTCTTATATTACAGTTACTGCTATTTTTGTCAAAAATCTTTCATCACTCTATTATCAGTAAATTGTTTCCCCAAAATAAAAAATAAAAACACCCATTTTTGCTTAGCTAGTGATTTAAATTACATTTTTAAAAAAATTTGCTTGCAGGATGGATGAACGTTCCTAAAACATATGAATTAATGTACTTCGGAGGTGAAAAATAAATATATCATCCAAGTGTATTTGTGGATTCGCAAATAATCCAGCAACACCACCAACCGCCGCCTTGAAGATTTCTTCGACGGTGAAACGGAGACTCAGGACTCATCGTTGTTAACTCACATCTACGACCACCACCAGCACGGCGGCGTTGGCGGAGGTGGCACCGTGCAGTGACGGCGGTGGTGGTGGATACTTCAAGGATGGTCGGCAAGATCTTAATCATAATTATTCGTTGGCGGTTGGTGGTTTTCAAACTTTGCCGACGAACTCGGGATCGGAAGTTGATGATTCACAGGTTATGGGGAGTGAGTTTGCTATGGAGTCTAATAACGAGTTGGGTTATCCTCCTATAATTACTTTGGGTGTTAATAATAATACAAATTCTCTATTTACATAGGAGTAACAAGGTAATTTTTTTTTGTATTTAAAAATCATGAGTTTTGAAATTAATTTTGTTTTTTTAATCAAAACTCACAAAGAAGGGTTGAAAAATAATTGAAGAACAAAGAATAAAGAAGAAGGAGAAAAAAATAATGAAAAAAGATTAATTGGTGAAAAACACGTGTCAAGTGCGTGCATTTCACCACAAGACACATGAGTGGTTATAGCATTTTAAGAGGTTATTTATTTCATTTTTAAATATTCTAGGGGGGTGATAGGACACTCATGAAGTTGGAGTGTGTAGTTGAGATTTCGGGTATAGGTTAGACGGGTTTCAAACCATTTTCTCAAAAATTTATAATAACAATACTAAGCGAACAATACATAAAAATTACATTACCACAAAAAATATCATCAGTTTACAATTGTACTCGACGAGACTTCATATTTTGAAAATGAACTATGATAGCATCATTACTTACATTTTCAAATATCTTCCGCTCTATCTTACAAACTTAACAACCATTCAAAAATTCTTCACCAATGCTATTACGTAGATCATTTTTGATGAGCTTTATTGAAAAAAATGCTCTTTCCACACTTGCCGTAGCAACAGGCAATATCAAAGCCAACTTTACAAGCAAATAAACAAGAGACCAAGTTTGATCCAATTTTGTTTGTGCCATCATCGTAGCAAGATCTTTAATCCCCTTCAAGTTGAGAAACTTGCTATCACACTCTCAAGCATAGACAATGAAACTATCAAGCTGATAACTGAGATCTCGAAGTTCATTATCACCAAAGTCACTTTTATAATATTCAGCCAACTTCATTATTCTGC
>JAJONZ010092356.1:0-22154 GCA_029582445.1 Solanum paucissectum | reverse complement strand
CACGTTTTTGGATTAAAACCTAGAATTTGGAGATTTTGAAATTCATCTTGAAGGGGCCTCTTAGGGAAAGGAATCCCAAGAGTGATAAGAAACCATACTTATTGATGAATTAACCACGAAAGTCCTAGTTGAAACCTTGGAGAGTTGGTCTTCTTCTTGAAGCTCCAATCTTCTTTAATGGAGTTCTTGGGAAGATAGAGAGTAGAGAGAAGGAGGAACTTTAGGTTTAGATCTTTGGGGTTTTGAGTTTGAGTGATAAAAGTGAGGTAAATTGACTTAAAAATCATTATATACATGTCCCCTAAAGTACCTAATATACAACTTACTTAGTTGGACTCTTTAATGAAATAAAAGTTGATTTCTGAATTTCTGAATTTTCGTCGCGGAACAAGTCCGCGACGCGGATCTGTTCCCAGAAGATATTTGGAATTAAATTTCGAGACAGTAGAGTCCGCGACATGACCACGTCGCGAACAAACTTTTTGCTCCTTGGGGGAGCAAGTGCGCGACGCGCCCTTGTTCCTTCCAAGAGCAATTTGCAAGCTGTCTTGGCAGCTTGCTTGGCCAAGGTTGGGGTCCTCCTTGGGGCCCCTCAGGGTGGTCCCGGGGCGTCGTATTCAAAAATTTTGACCCTATAAACATATATTTACCTAAATTAAACCTTTTTACAAGATTAAACCGTTACACGACACTCCCAAACCTGCCCAAAACCTAAGGACACACTAGGACATATTCTTCTCTAGTTTCCGGACGTCTTGGTCGTTTCTTGACATTTAGACTTTTACTCTTCCAAACTAAGTCAATTACATTAAATTAGGTTTAGAAACCTCATTTTAACTATTTTTAAGTCATTATTCATAAGGTGAGGCTCTAACCTAGGCCATCGAAATTTCCGGGGCGTTACACCAAAACCCCCCATTTGATATTTCATGTCACCCCCTGATTTGAGTGATGTCTTTATTCGATAATTTGTATTCCTACGACTGATTTGACCATGTTCACACTTTCCTATTGAATTTAAGCACGTACCACTCCCTATGGGATTTGACCGCAACTCATTTTGTTGGGTTTTATACTGACTAGCGATCGTTGACACTTAGAATTGGAAGAAGTGACCTTGAAACGTTAATCATCTATCACTAGTCGCTAATAGCAAGAGGATTCGCCAGATGTTGTCACTGGAATTATCAAAGTCTTTAATTTTGATGTTTATGCTTTGCTAGATCTAGGTGTGTGTCTTTTTTGTGACTCTGTATGTTGCGATGAATTTGGATGTTCTTCCTTAGAAACTTCTTGAGCCCTTTAGTGTTTCTACACCTGTTGGTGAGTCTATTCTAGCTGAGAGAGTCTATCGTGATTGTACCATTTCCATCAATCATAAGAGCACCATGACTGACTTAGTCAAGTTAGACATGGTAGATTTTGATGTTATTCAAAGTATGGACTGGCTTTATGCCTGTTATGCCTCAGTTTATTGTAGGACTCAAGTAGTACAGTTCCAGTTTCCTAATGAGCCAGTTATAGAGTAGAGGAGTAGTTCAGCAGTGCCTAAGGGTCGTTTAATTTCGTACCATAAGGCGATAAAGTTAGTTTCCAAGAAGTGTATCTATCACTTAGTCTGAGTTAATGACTCTAGTGTTGAGACACCTTTTATTCAGTCAGTTCCAGTAGTAAGTCAGTTTCCAGAAGTCTTTCTAGATGATCTCCCCGGAGTCCCTCCTGAGAGAGAAATAGACTTCGGTATAGATAATCTTCCTGATACTCGTCCTATCTCTATTTCGCCATATAGAATGGCTCCAGCAGAGTTGAAAGAGTTAAAAGAGAAGTTGAAAGATCTCATTGTGAAAGGTTTTATTCAACCAAGTATTTCACCTTGAGGCGCTCCGTTCTTATTTGTGAGACAGAAAGATGGTTCTCTTAAAATGTGCATAGATTACTGTCAGTTGAACAAGGTTACTATGAATAATAAATATCCTCTTCTGAGAATGATGATATTTTCGATCAACTTCAGAGTGTCACTTGTTTTTTTAAAAATAGACCTCAAATTAGGCTATCATCAGTTGAGAGTAAGAGAAAGTGATATACCTAAGATAGCATTCAGAACCCGCTATGGTCATTATGAGTTTTTGGTCATGCCGTTGGTTTGAATAATGAGCCTGTAGCGTTCATGGACCTTATGAACAAAATATTCAAGCCTTATTTAGATATGTTTGTTATCGTGTTCATTGATGACATTCTAAACTATTCGAGGAATGAGGAGGATCATGCTATTTATCTCAGAGTAGTTCTCCAAACTCTAAAGGATAGATTTGTTTACTAAATTCTCTTAGAGTGAGTTTGGGCTTGAGTCTGTGGCATTGTTAGGTCACATTGTTTTTGGTGATGGAATTCGGGTTGATATTCAAAAAATAGAGGCAATGCAAAATTGGCCTAGACCCATATCTACAATTGATATTAGGAGTTTCTTGGGGTTGGCTGGATATTATAGAAGGTTCGTCGAGGGGTTCTCATCTATTTCATCTTCTTTGACTAAGTTGACTGAGAAAATAGTGAAGTTTCAATGGTCCGCATCTTATGAGAAAAGCTTTTAGGAATTGAAAACTAGGTTGACTACTGCCTGAGTATTAACCTTACCAGAAGGTATGCAAGGTTTCGTGGTATATTGTGATACATCCAGAGTTGGACTGGGTTGTGTATTGATGCAAAATGGCAAGGTTATAGCTTATGCCTCTAGACATCTTAAAGGTCACGAGAAGAATTACCCAACCCTGATCTAGAGTTGGCTGCTATAGTATTCAGTTTAAAAATATGGCGCCACTATCTTTATGGTGTTCATGTGGACGTGTTCACTGATCACAAGAGTCTTCAGTAAGTATAAATCTAGAAGGACTTAATCTGAGACAGAGGAGGTGGTTAGAGTTACTCAAGATTATGACACGAGTATTCTATATCACCTAGGTAAGGCTAATGTTGTTGCTGATGCTTTAAGCAAATTGTCTAGGGGTAGTACCATCCATGTTGAGGAAGACAAGATAGAGTTAGCAAAAGATGTGCATAGACTTGCACACTTGGGAGTCCGGTTAATGGATTCCAATGAAGGAGGAGTGGTGGTGATGAATGGGGCTGAATCATCATTAGTGTCCGAAGTGAAAGAGAAGCAAGAACAAGATCCTATTTTGCTTGAGTTGAAGGCAAATGTTCATAAGCAAAAAGTAATGGATTGTGTGTACCAAGGGTGGATGAACTCCAAGAGATGATCATGGAGGAAGCTCATAGCTCTAACTATTTGATTCATCCTGGTTCCACAAAGATGTATCGCGACTTTAGAAAAGTTTATTGGTGGAGTAGCATGAAGAAGGGTATTGCAGAGTTCGTTGGTAAATGCCCGAATTGCCAACAATTTAAGGTAGAGCACCAAAGGCCCGATGGTATGGCTCTGAATATAGAGATTCTGGAATGGAAGTGGAAGATGATCAACATGGATTTTATTACTGGCTTCCCGCGGTCTTGCAAGAACATGATTCTATTTGGGTGATTGTAGATCGAATGACTAAATCAGCCCAGTTTTTGCCGGTATAGACTACCCATTCAACATAGGATTATGCCATGTTATATCTTCAAGAGGTAGTTAGACTTCATGGAGTCCCGTGTCGATCATTTCAGATAGAGGTGCACCATTTACTGCACAATTCTGGAAATCTTTCTAGAAAGGTTTGGGTTCGAAAGTGAACTTGAGTACTGCTTTTCATCCTCAGATTGATAGTCAAGTAGAGCGCACCATTCAGACTTTAGAAGATATGTTGAGGGTTTATGTGATTGATTTTAAAGGTAATTGGGATGATCACTTACGTCTCATAGAGTTTGCTTATAACAATAGTTACCACTCTACCATCCAAATGGCTCTATATGAGGCTCTTTATGGGAGAAGATGCAAATATCCTATTGGATGGTTTGAAGTTGGTGAAGCTGGGTTGATAGAACCAGACTTAGTTCATCAAGCTATGGAGAAATTGAAAGTTATTCACGAGAGGTTGAAAACAACACAGAGTCAGAAATCCTACACTGATGTTAGGAGAAGAGACTTAGTGTTTGAAGTAGATGATTGGGTGTACTTGAAGGTTTCACCTATGAAGGGTGTTATTAGATTTGTTAAGAAGGGGAAGATTAGTCCCCGATATATTGGTCCTTATAGAATATCCAAAAGGATCGGCAATGTAGCTTACGAGTTCGAGCTACCGCAAGAGTTCAGAATAGTTTATCCAGTGTTTCACATTTCTATGTTGAAGAAGTGTATGGGAAATTCCTTACTTATTATACCTATCGAATATATTGGTATTAAGGATAGCTTATCTTACGAGGATATTCCCGTTTAGATTCTAGACCGTTAGGTTCACAAATTGAGAACCAAGGAGGTAGCATCAGTCAAGGTCTTATCAAGAAATCAGTTAGTTGAGGAAGCTACATGGGAGGTTGAGAAAGATATAAAGAATATATATCCAGATCTCTTTGAGTTCGGAGAAATTCCAGATTAAGCTACTAATTCTCTTCTTAGTACTCTTTAAGTGATATACTGAATGTGTTAGATTTACATGTTAGGTGTTTGAGCTTGGTGTTAGATGTTACCACCCTTAGTCTACTTAGAGTGATTTCATTCGAGGACGAATGTTCCCAAGGGGGAGATATTGTAACACCTCGGTTTTTGAAAGAGCTAAAAATAGAATGAACTAAATTGGAAATAGCAAAATCTAAAATTTTGCAATTTAAGCTTAAGATATGAGTTTTGGGTCAACTACAAATGGCCATAACTTTCAGTATAGGATGAGTTAGGTGGCCCATAAGATATCAAATGAATGGTCTTGGAATCCTCTTTCCAATGCCACCAAGTTTGCTAATTTTCGACTCGTATGAGGGAGATATGACTGTTTGAAGTCGGGCTGTTCAAATAAGGAGAGTTATCCACATTTAAGAGGGGTATTTTGATCTTTTCCTTACCCTATCAGGTTAATTCATTTTTAGTAATTAATTAGAGGTCTAAAATGATTTGGTTCAGTTATCCCAAACCAATATATGCCTAGGGTTTTTGAGAAGAGTTCAAGAAGAGGAGAAAAGGGGAAAAATCAAGGCGTTCTTGGAGTTTTCTTGTGAATCAAAGGTCGTTTCGCTAAGGTTTGATCCCTAAAGAGGTATGTGAGTTCTCATAATATTGGGTTTGTTCACCCACATGCCAATCATGTTAGTTTAAGTAAATTTTATTCTTGAAATCGAAGAAATTGAGTTCTTGATAAGTGTTCTTGAAGTTCTTTCATAAATCTTGAGGGGTTGTTGATGAGTTCTTGAGGTAAGTAATAGTGTTTTGAGTGGATTATCGTATACTAATGTGAGGTGTTAGAATCTAAGTGATTGAGGAGGAAAAATCAATTCTAGTCGTATTAAGATAAGAAAATGAGTTGAAACATTCATCGACTCTTTTCAAAGAGTCTTTTATAATTGTTTTAAACTTATTTTAAGACTTGAGCATTGAGTTTGAGAAAGAGTAGAGCTAAGTTCATTTTTCTTTAAAATGATATATGGGAACTAAGTATTCCCAAGAGTAAATGTATTCACATTTAAACAAGAAAGGAAAAACTAATTTCCAAAAGAGCTTTTGAGCTAGTTTTTGAGTACCATCTCTTTTAAGAGAACGATTTTTGAGTAATAATCTCAAGCCATACAAAAATTATGATTGTAAAGCATATGATTTAGTTACATTTTTTGGGAGTAGTATTGAGCACCGATATGAGGACAAGTTTAGATAAATCAAAGTTTCCATAAGACATGTAGCCAAAGTGGGTAGAAACGGTCATACTTTTTAGATGATTCCTTAATGCTTTGTAGCATAGACTAGTGGATCCACTTAGTAGTAGGTTCTATACCCCGACAAAGTATAGGATGGCTTTGGAAGCATGGGTTAGATGATGTATCATCACATAGCTCATAGTGATGGTTGTCGATTAGAGAAACTCCCACAAAGATATTTTGTATTCATATATACACATAGTTTATATTGTATCCTTGCATAAAAACAAAGTATATCGTATTTTAAATACATGAAGTTGTTATCTACTATTTTGAAACCTTTTCTTTATACTACATACTTTACTACTGCTTTATATTGAAATGAGTTCTCTATCCATGAGTTGAGTTGAAATGAGGTAAGTGTTTCTTTTAGATTTCAGTTCAAGCTTATAACTTGTTTAGATTTCCCCTCACATGCTCTTACATTCCATGTACTGACGCCAGTTGGCCTGCATCTTTTATGATGCAGATACAGGTAACCAAGATCAACATCCAACACTTCGTTAATCAAGTTGAGTTCCAGAGTTCTTGGTGAGCCTCTTTGCTTCCGGAGGATCCCTCATTTTGTTTGATCATTCCAGTTTTGTTATTAGGATGATCGAGGGTCTTGTCTCGACATCCCTCATAGTATTAGAGGCTTTATAGATAGATATATATAGTTCATGAGTCTTATTCATTTTCAGTTTTGATGTTTGAGACTTGAGTTGCCATCTTGGCTAGTGAATGTTTCTTTATACACTCTGAGTTTAGTACATGAGTTTATCTCTTGAGTTATTTTAAATGTTGAGTAAAGTCTTCCGCTAGTAGTTAAGTCAGGCGAAGGGTTAGCTTTGGGCCATCAATGGTTCTCGAGTGCCAGTCCCACCCAGGGTGTAGGCTCGGGACGTGACACCAAGTCTCTTCTTCCCAATTTGAACTAGGGTTTCGTTCAAGGTGTGTAGGATTTTCATCAATGGGTTCTTCTTCACCCATTGAGTCTCAAAGAACTCTATTTCTTAATTTATGTATTCCTCAAAATCTATGGCTTCACGATTTCTTATGTGTTCGTATTGAATTTTGATTTCTTCTTCATGATTAATCTTAATATGCATGAATTGATTATAATTCAATATTGTAATACTATTTTTATGAACCCGTGACATGCATATATTTTTATGATCATAATTTTGATGTTTTCACATACATGTCTTAGATTGTCAGATTTTCATGAATTATGATGCTTTCTATTGAAGTATCTCTAACTATATATAATCAATTATTACATAATAAATTCTCTCTTTCTCTCTCGCTCTATCTCACACGCACACATACAAACACAAACACACACACACACGCGCACGCACACACACACACACATATATATATATATATAAAATTTGCATGATTTACATACTTTAAGATAAAGTATTTTTCAGATTACATTTAGTTATCATGATTTATGAGCTACTTAGTATGTTATCAAATTATCAGTATGATTCAATAGTATAGATTATTTATGTTTCCAAATTTAACGTTTCCATTGAGAGTATACTTACCAGTGAGTGGACCAAGGGATGAAAGCTCACCCATTAGTTGAGGCATGAGACCTTTCGTAGCAATCCCTTTCATCGCAAAATTACGTCCCACAATATAATATTTTCTCACATAGACATTGACTTATGTATCAACATTAGCTCATAGTTCATGGTCATTACCTTATCAAGTAGAACACTACCAATATATACTTGTTTCTGAAAGATCTCACAAACAGTCCCATGAATTAGATTCCCCACACATCAAACTGTTCGACCTTGAGGCAACTCATGCTTTCTTGGTAATCTTCCTTTCTTTTGGCATTGTATGCATTATTTAACGAAACCATGAGCATCTTTGTATAGTGATGTCCAATAATAGCCACTTTGAAGCACTTTGTCGGCTATTTGCACCCCACTATGATGACCACCCACCGGCGAAGCGTGGCAAGCATTGCGAATTGCATTGACTTCCTCTTCCGGTATGCATCTTCGAATTATATGATGTCCGAATTCTCTAAATAGATATGGTTCATACCATAAGTACCTCTTTACATCAAACAAGAACCTCTATTGTTGGTAGAAGTTCAGGCCCTCAGGTAGTTTCCCACACACTACATAGTTAACGAAGTCAGCATACCAATGTGAGTTGCCTTGGGTTACCCTCATCACTATTTCATCAGGAAATTCATCCACAATGTCCCTCTCATTGGAATAAAAGGTTGGTTTCTAACTGAGAAAAATGATCTGCCACATAGTTCTCACACCCCTTTCGATCCTTTACCTCGAAATCAAACTCTTGTAACAACACCCACCAAATTAGTCTTGGATTTACATCTTTCTTAGCCATCAAATATCTAATGACAACATGATCCGTGTGCACCACCACTTTAGTTCCCAACAAAAATGCTTTGAATTTCTCAAATGCATACACCACCACTAGCAGTTCTTTCTCCATGACCATATAATTCTTTTGTGCCACATTCAGTGTCTTACTTGCATAATAAATCGGATGGAATAAATTCCCTTTTCTTTGACTAAGAACAACCTCCAAAGCAACACCACTAGCATCAACCACAAGTTTCCTTTTATTGCTTTATTTCTTTTCACTTCAGACTTTGTATGTGATGTATGGGTTATGTGCCAATCACTTTCTTATAATGTATTAGATGGCTTTGAGACTTGTGTTACACTTCTTCTTTTGTCAAACTCTTTTGATGTATAAAAAATATAATTTGAAAGTCTTTAATTCTATTATCTTTTATGATGTATGCTAAGTGTCTTGTGTAGGGCCTCTTGGGGTTCTATACACTATATTACACCTAGGGTATACTTTGGGTCATGAAACAGAGGCCCCATCATAGATAAAACTTCATATAGTTGAATTATTCGTTGACCAGGACAAATGATTTTTATGGCTCAAGGAATGTTTCAAGGACCATATATCGGTTGGTAGGACAAAACCTTAGGACTTAGAACTTTCAGCTTTTACGAGAGGGTGTTCATGTCGTACTGTCTTCTAAGGACCGTTGATAATGCTCAATTACACTTCATACAATTCTAAGTGTAGACAGTCGCAATCAAGTATAAACTAAATGAAGAGTTGGGGTCGATCCTAAAGGGAGTGATACGATAGAGAATTTAATTACAAAATTAAAGGACTGTTCTAATCATCTGTAGAAGTAAATATTTCCAAAACAATTAAAGTAACTGCAGGGTTTATGATATACTGTGAGTTTATGGTATTTTTGATGCATTTCACTTAGAACTTGTGTGTGTCTAGGACCATTTTGTATTATAAATAATGTGTTTTTATCATGTTTGTAGGATATAGGCTTAGACGCGGTTGAGTGAGATGGAAACTAAAATTTTGCAGAAGTGGCCACCGACGAAAGTGACCTACGGACCGTAGATCCAGTGAAGGTCCGTTGATGGGTAGGCGTATATGGGAGCATCAGGGAAGTCTGACCAAGTGTGGAACTATGAAGCGATCCACGGACCATAGGTCAACCTACAGGCCATCTTGCACATCCGTAGAAGGTGTTTAGAGAGTTAACTTTCCAGTACTTGATGAAATTCCTAAGTATTGAGCCACTGAAGAGGACACACAGACCGTAGGTCAACCTACGGTCCGTCCTGCACGTCCGTCGTTGATGAACTAGGAGTTGAAGGTTCCAGCCTCTGCTGAAAAAGTCTAAGTGTTGACCAACGGAGGGAACCTATGGACCGTAGGTCGAGTCATCGATCAAAGCCGCGTTCCAGATTTTTTTTCCCTTATTTTGTTTCCTTTTTGTTTAGGACATTTTTTTCTATAAATAGGGTATGTAAACCTCGTTTTTAGGGGTTAGACAATCTTGTTTACTTTTAGATCTTGATAGTTTCTTTGGGAATTAACTTGCAACTTTAGCAATTTGATTTCTGAATTTTGGCTTATACGATTTTGGCTATGAAATTCAGTTTGAGATTTTGAGTTTCTTCTCCTCTAAACATAAGTGCATGAATTCTTCTTATCAAAACATGAATTGTGGTCTTTCAAGCATGAGTAGCTACTACATCCACAACTAGAGTTGTGGGAACCATGAGAAATTAACAACGTATGAATAATAATTAAGTAATTCTTGAATAGTGTTTATGCATGTATTGTTAATTCTTTCGCCTAAAAGTCTTCTTAACGGTGGCCAACGTGAGAACTCACCTCGTTGCTACTTGCCGGACCAATGAGGTAGTTAATGAGAAAAGAATGAACAACATAGATTTAGTGTGATACTATCTAATAGTCTAATGTCAATTGGTGCAAGGGTGAAAACTAAGCCATACATTGATGTGATGTCTAATCTGAGGTAAAGGTAAGGGTTAGTAAATTATACACACGTAGCCGGATGAAGTTGCGGGGTAAAATTCCCTATTTGGAGGACTATATCACTTAGGAATACCTAACTTACCAACTTTGCATGTAAAACACTAGGAAATGATTACTATTATTAGGATTACTGTGTTAAGAGCTTATGGGGAATACATACGCCCTTGTTTCTCTCTCTTATTGATAACTCAAGGTTTGAATCTTGCTAACTTGTTACTTAAACAACAATTGGTTATTTGCTTACAACCCCACCCCCCCTTTAATTACTTGTTTTGGAAATAGTTTGACTGACCGAATATAATCGTGAGTTAGGTTTAGGTCTGAACCATCTTCCTTGTGGGATCGACCCCAGCCTACAAGTTGGGTTATTTATTTGACGACGATCGCTTATGCTTCTTTAAAAGAGGTATAATTTGAGCGTATCAAATTTTGGCGCCGCTGCCGGGGAATAAGTCTTTTGGATTAAGTTTAACTACATTATTGAACTTTAGTCAATTATTTCCTAATTTTATGTTTTCTTTTGTTTTTTTTGTTTTCTCAAGGTTTCTACTCTAGTGTATGCCAAGTACACAGAGTCGTGGTGAACCATTGACCCCATACGATCCTGAACTAAGCAAGACTTTACGAAGAATGGAAAATCAAGGGGGCAATAATAATCTAGTCATAGAGGAGCATGATGATGGAGGGAATAATGAGATTGCTTAGGTTCCTGGGGGTAATCTACTCGGAGATGCACTGAGGGTGCAGAATCCACCAAACCTAATGTTGCATGATAAATATAGGGTCGACTTCAACACCGTTGAATCAGAAGGACCGATTGTTCTCCCACCTCTACCTCCAGGGCACACATTCATGGTGACTAGCAGTCTGATACAGATTCTTACAACAAGGGGGTTGTTTTGTGGTATGGCTTTGGAAGATCTGCATGGGCACATGGCCAAGTTGAGGAGTGTCTTCAAGAGTTGTGTGGGATGATCAGAGTTAGATATGAACGTCATAGGTTGAGAGTCTTCCCTCTATCATTGACCGGAGATTCTGTGGTGTGGTTTTATGAGCTTCCGTACAACTTGATTCATACATGGGACCAATTGCACAAGGTGTTCATTAGAAAGTATTTTCCGTTGTCCAATAAGCTGAATTACAACGACAAACTGAACAACTTTGTAGCATTACCTGGAGAGTTTGTGAGCAGTTCATGGGATAGGTTCACTGCATTCATAAGAAGTGTTCCGAATCACCGCATTGATGATGAGTCCCTAAAGGAGTACTTCTATAGAGGTTAGGATGACAATAGCAAGGTTGTACTGGACACTATTATTGGGGGATCATATGGTGAGTGCACTTTTGAGGAGATCGCTGAGAAATTGGAGAAGATTTCCCAAAATAACAAAGCATGGAGAATTTGAAAGTCAGAAACTGGAATAGGCACATTTACAGTTCAAGCTACACCTAGTCAATTTGTCGATGACATTCGTTAGGAGATGGCTTAAATGAGGACAGAACTTGGGTTGGTGTTGAAGCATGTGAGCGGAGGTGTCGAAAAGATGAATGCGGTAAACTACTTAACTAGAACTCCACCACCACCAATTGAGGAATGCTACTATGAGGAGGATGCTTATTTGGTGAATGATCATACGGGGGGTTTTCGAGACAACGCCCAAGGTTCCAATTGGGATAATTGGCGCCAAGGTCAAGGAAAACAAGGTTGGAACTATGGTAACTACAATCGTGAGGGTCATTGTGTCTGGGATGGGATCTACAATTGCGACAACAACTACAAGCGGAACAACTATGGCTATAAAAATGAGAGAGTTGGGCCTTATGTTACACCTACAAATCGGGAATCTGGTAATAGTGAAGTTGGGGGTAGTATGTCATGGATTGAGGATATGATGCAAAAGATGATGAAGAGGTTTGATACAACTGATGAGAATGTGAAAGAGATGCAGAATGACTTGTATGGAATCGATTAAAACGTTGATGCCCATGCAGTGTCGATAAAGAAACTTGAGCAACAGTTTAATCAGTTGTCAACTACTGTGAACCTACGTCAGCCTGATAGACTTCCTAGCAACACCATTCAGAATCTGAAGAATGATGGGCATTGTATGGAAGTCACGACTCGAGGAGGTAAACATACCATTGATCCCCCTATGCCATCTGAGGTTGAAATTGTGGTAGAAAGAGATAACAATGAGATTGAGGTTACTGGAGAGTTCAAGAATGCTACAGAGAAAGAAATGGAGATAACCCAAAAAGTTGTTTCCATGCCTAAACCTCCACCTCCATTCCCACAGAGGTTGGTAAAGAAGACTGAAGAAGGAAAATATCGCAGGTTCATTTCTATGTTGAAACAGTTTTCCATCAATGTGCTGTTGATAGAGGCTTTGGAGAAAATGCCTGGGTATGCAAAGTTTATGAAGGATTTGGTGACCAAAAAGAGGGCAATTAGCATTGAGAATGATGAGAGGTTGCAACATTGTAGTGCTATTGCTACTAGGTCACTTGTGCATAAGAAAGAGTATCCTGGTGCTTTCACTATTCCTTGTACCATTGGGCTGTTGCATTTTGCAAAGGCTTTGTGTGATTTGGGTGCTAGCATTAATCTGATGCCATTGCCTATCTACAAGAAGTTGGGTTTAGGGGCTCCATAACCGACTGCGATGCAACTATTCATGGCCGATAAAACTGTGAAGAAGCCCATTGGTGTTCTCCAAGATGTCCTCGTGAAAGTGGAGTCATTCATTTTTCCGATGGATTTTGTGATACTTTATTGTGAGGTTGATTTTGAGGTTCCCATCATCCTAGGGAGACCATTCCTTGCTACTTGGCGTGCCTAGGTTGATATGGAGAGATGGCAGATGAAGTTCTGATTGAATAGTGAAGAGGTAACTTTTAATATCTGTAGGTCTATGAAGTAGAAAAGCGATCTCAAGTTAGTATCAGTGGTGAATAATATTGTGGAGCGAGGTTCTAATGTGTCTATTGAAGAGAGGTTGGGTGTTGATGCACTGGCAACGGTAATGATCAATTTGAGGGTGATGGTATTGAAGACTATGATGTATTAGTTTCCGCACTTGATAGGTTCGAATTCCGTTCCAAACCAAATAAATTGGAGTTAGATATGAAGAATCACGATTCTCCACCCGCAAAATCGTCTGTTGAAGAGGCTCCAAAAGAGGAGCTCAAGGCTCTACCATCTCATTTGAGGTATGTATTCTTGGGGAGAGATGGCACTTTACCGGTCATCATTGCAGCAGATTTGAGTGAGGTACAAGTTGAGGCATTGGTATTTATGTTGAAGAGGTTCGAGAGTGCTATTAGATGTACTATTGCGGACATTATTGAGATTCCTCCTGGCATTGTTCTCATAAAATCCAACTCATGCCAGATCAAAAACCTAGTATCGAGCACCAAAGGAGACTAAATCCGCCTATTCAAGAGGCAGTGAAAAATGAAATAATCAAGTGGTTGGATGCTGGAGTCATATATCCCATTGCAGTTAGTAGTTGGGTTTGTCCTGTTCACTGTGTTCCTAAGAAAGGTGGGATTACTGTGATTCCTAATAAAAAAATCGAGCTTGTTTCAATGCGGCCAGTGACTGGATGGAGAGTATGCATGGACTACCAAAAATTGAATGCTTGGACAGAAAAGGATCACTTCCCTATTCCGTTCATGGATCAGATGTTGGACCGCCTTGTTGGTAAGGGTTGATATTGTTTTCTTGATGGTTATTTGGGCTACGATCAGACCTCCATTTTTCCGAAAGACCAATAGAAAACCACCTTCACTTACCCTTATAGGACTTTCGCCTTCAAACGAATGTCATTTGGGTTGTGTAATGCTCCAGCGACCTTCCAGCATTGCATGATGTCAATATTTTCAGTTATGGTGGAGGACACTATTGAGGTATTTATGGATGATTTATCTGTGGTAGGTGACTCATTCGATGGTTGCCTGATGCATTTGGCCAAGGTACTGAAACTGTGTGAAGAGTGCAATCTTGTGCTCAATTGGGAAAAATGCCACTTTATGGTGAAAGAGGGGATAGTTCTGGGTCATCGGATTTCTGAGGAGGGTATTGAGGTTGACAGAGCTAAAGTTGAGGTAATAGAAAAGCTTCCACCACCTATCTCTGTTAAAGGTGTGAGAAGTTTTCTTCGGCATGCAGGCTTTTATAGGAGGTTTATCAAAGATTTCTCCAAAATTGCACACCCATTGTGCAAATTTCTTGAACAGGAGTGTAAGTTTGATTTTGATGATGTTTGTCTGAAATAATTTGGAGAGTTGAAAGTAAATATAGTTTCCGCACCTATCATTATTTCACCAAATTAGGGGCAACCGTTTGAAGTGATGTGTGATGCGAGTAGAGTGGCGCTTGGTGTGGTATTGGAACATAGGCGAGAGAAGATTCTTCATCTGATTTACTATGCTAGCAAAGCTCTGAATATGGCTCAGAAGAACTATACGATGACTGAACAGGAGATCCTTGTTGTGGTTTTTGCATTCGAGAAATTTCGATTCTACTGGCTTGGTACTAATGTCATAGTGCATACTGACCATTCTGCATTGAGGTATCTAATGACTAAAAAGAATGCAAAACCGAGGTTGATTAGATGGGTATTGTTGTGGCAAGAATTCGATTTTGAGGTGAATGATAGAAAGGGGACAGAATATCAAGTTGCCGATCATTTGTCCAGATTAGAGGAGGAAGCTATGCTCAAGCAAGGAGATGGGGCTGAAATTGATGATGCCTTTCCAGATCAACAGATATTGGTTACATCTGTTGATCTTATTCCTTGGTTCGCGGACTTTGCTAACTACTTGGCAAGTGATCTGGCTCCATCGGATTTGTCGTTTCACCAATGGAAAAAGTTTATGCATGATGTAAATTAGTTCTTTTTGGATGAGCCTTACTTGTTCCATATTTGTGCTGATGGGATTATTCGTTGCTTGTGCCCAAGGTTGAGATGATGAGTATACTAGAGGTGTGTCATTCATCTCCTGTTGGTGGGCATCATAGTGGTATTTAGACTTCTCATGCCGATGAACATGTTTTTCTACTTCCTTCCCTTTTTTCTTAATATGTGCTACACCATCCTCTAGATTCAACTCTTTCTGGCCTTAAGGTAAGAGATAATCGACATATAGGTACTAAGCTACTACCCTTCTATTCTAAGACTGGCTCATTTGTAAATTGGAAATGAACAACCCAAATTCTACAATCGACTGAGGCATGACAGAACTAAAACCAATTCATGCCTAGAATTATATCAAAATCCACCATTTCTAACTCTACAAGATCTGCTGAGGTGACTTTATGAGAGAGTGAGATAGGACAGTTTCTGTATACCCGTCTAGCTATAACTATGTCACCAACTGGGTAGAGATTGAGAAGGGTTCTGAAGGAGTTTCTAGACTAACTCCTAAGATTACTGCTATAAAGAGAGTTACAAAGGTAAGAGTAGCACTTGGATGTAACACTACAAAACATCTAGGGAAGGACTCGAAACGTACCAGTGATTATATCAGGAGAATCTTCCTTGTCCGGGTGAGCCTAGAGAGCATAAAGTCGGCCTTGTCAATGACTTCCACCTATACAAGATGACACACCCTACTGAGTTGCGCGACCTGCCGGTACTGTTGGAGCAGTAGACTAAGCCCTAGTACCGTTACCTTCTTGCCCCTTCCTGGTAGAAGGGAAATTGTTCACCCTATGACCAAACTGACCACACCCAAAGCATCCTTCCTTGCTTGCAAGACACTCGCCTGGATGGTTCTTACCACACTTTGGACAAGTTGGGTAGGTCCGATTTCCTGAAACACTTCCCTGAGACTTAGAGCTTGGTGCCCTACTATTCTGATCTTGTCGAAACAGTGAGTGATTTCCACCACCCGATTTCTGCTTAGAGTACTCATAGTTCCCTGTGCTAGCTTTCCTGTTTACCTTAGAGATTTCCCTAAGCTTATCTCTCTCAACCTGCTGATGGTTCTGATTATTTATACTTTGAGACAAAAGTTGAATAGCGTTCTGAAACTCTGTATTCGAAACTTCCTGATTCTGGACTAGAGGAATTGCGTTAGCATTCCTGGCGTTAGCTCTATGGGGAGGCATGAACGCTG
This sequence comes from Solanum paucissectum, assembly GCA_029582445.1. Taxonomy (NCBI): domain Eukaryota; kingdom Viridiplantae; phylum Streptophyta; class Magnoliopsida; order Solanales; family Solanaceae; genus Solanum; species Solanum paucissectum. Next base: position 5,825 of record JAJONZ010092356.1, on the reverse strand, counting down.
AAATGCATAACGATGGATTAGAAAGGAGATCATACCAATGCACGATAAGAGTATCAAGAAAGTTAAGTTTTCCTAAAACACCTCATAAACTCCCTCTCATTAGATGTGGTGCACTTCGCACCCATGAAAAGGACTCTACTTAGTGTGGCTTTTCAGACATCCTAGGACACTTAAACCTAATGCTCTGATACCAAGTTTGTCACTCTCCGAGACTACCCCCGAGACGCAGACACGAGACCTAGGACCACAAGTGATCCCAAGCTAACCTTGCTGGCATGATCATGAGCATACTAAATATAAGTTGAATAATAAACTGATGCGGAAGCTATATCATAAATAAAATGAAAAAATATAGGGAATACCCATATACTATAACTGAGATGAATGAAAACTGATGAGTTTGATACAAAGAAAATATTAACTCAATACTAAGGTAAATCTAACTATGTCTAAAATAAGCTTCAAAACTAACTAGAAATGTTGGGACATGCCCCAACTAGATCTAGCAAAATTGAAACTACATATTAAAGCGATAAAGATAAGAATGTCACTAGTCCTCGAAGAATGAGGACTCACCACTGATGCTGTTGAACTGAAGATCGGGAACTGATCTAAGCGTGATCTAGATGCTGAGAACCTGAACCTATACCAAAAAAAGATGTAGCACAGAGTATGCGTCAGTACTTGAAAGGTACTGAGCATACAAGATAGAATAAAGCTCAAATAAACATATAAGTGAACGAGCGATAAAGAAAGTATAATATGCATAAGATGAGATACTGAATTTGAACTAACTGAATGCAATGACCAATTTATGACATGCTGACTGAATACTGAATAAACTGTATATGTGTTCAATGCAATAGAGTTTGACTGAACTGTGGGAGCTACTAATAACCGATAATAAAACCACATGAGCTAAATATGAAATCCGATGCATACGCCCCATCGAGAGGACCCAATATACCCGGCCAAAGGTATAGAGACATGACTGGCGTGATCACTAACTGATATTGCCCACAGAGGGGAGTTACACCTACGTGGCTCGTAGTTCTGGGACTATATGGGTACGATGAACCCTAGTCCAACTCGGTATTATGCTACTTCCAATAGATTAAGTGGTTAACACATTATGACTGAGTTTCTGTATATAATAGATAGCTCAAAACTGAACATGCAATATGAGAATGCAAAAATTAATCTGATAATGATGCATTCATAAACTGAGGTATGTATAACTGAATATATTATCTCTGAAATACTGAATAGCTCAAAATACTGACATGTAGATACTCATACTTGAAAACTCCTTCTTAGAAAATAATTTAAAATCATATTATACTATGATCATTGATGACTTGGGAAGTCATACTGCATAAACATTGATGGTATATCTAGATACCACAGTGTTCATACATTGATGACCGACTCAATTGTCATACTAATCATGTTTTAGAAGCTCTTTCTCAAAACTCATCTTAACTTACTCAAAAACTCAGTTTAAAACTCAAGTGTTTGTCTCAAAAAAACTTCTCAAGATTTATAACCTAAAAATATGGTTTATTCTAAAATATACTGATAATGTGGCGTTTAAAATTGGAGCATGTATATCTGAATAACTGAAATATATGACCTAGCAAGTGTAATTCAAGAACTAAAGAAATACATAGCTAGGGTTCAGAAATTCATGCAATAAAATGAGTACAAACATGATAATCTGATTTGGAACATTTAAATAACTAATTAATGATGATCTGTTGACATTCTAGAAACCCTAGGTCTGTTCATAATTATTGAATCAAGAATCTGACTGAGTTCTCGGGACCTAATGAGCGAAAGGAACCCACTAGTCAAAACCCACGTACCTGGTGACGAATTCCATTAAGAAATCCTTCGATTTCAGGGCTAGAACTAGAGGAAACTTGCTGCGTTCTTGAACTAGGGTTCTTGACTTCTTTCTCGTCTTAGCGTTCTAATTTTCTAAGTTTTGATGAATAATTTAACTTGGGTAAGTTCAAGTTATGTTTCTAGGCTTAAATTTGACCAAAACCTCATAATTTAGGGTCTAAAGGATGTAGCTTAGGGGCCCTACGAAAAAGGAAAAGACCAAAAGACCCTTGACTTAACTACTGATGGACGGGACTGACGGACCGTGAGTCTACTGGCGGTCCGTACTGGTCGACCGTCATTCACGTCAGAGGCTGGTTTTGAAGAGGGGTTGCAATGGTGAACCACAGACCACCAGCACGGGTCTTGGTCTGACCTACGGTCCATGGATGGCAACTGTGGGTTGCACCTGCACTTCACAAAATCTACATTTTGGTCTATCTAGGCTATGGGGGGTTACATTATCTCCCCCTTGGGACCATTCGTCCTCGAATGAAGACTAAACTAGCTGAAATGGATGGAGAGGGCTGCAATCCCTACCAGTAAACACTGAGAACTAAAATTTCTGACTGAACTGAGTTCCAAAAATATGCAAATACGCTGTAAATTCAAGGCTGACTGAAGGAACAAAATGCTAAAACTTAATATGCGCAAGAATGACTAAAAAACTGATGAGGAACTATTACCTCAAGCTAGAGTGGAATCGGAAGGAAAGAGGTGAGGGTACTTGGACTTCATGGCTGCTTTTGCTTCCCAAGTAGCTCCCTTTACGGACTGACTCCTCCACAAAACCTTTACTGAAGCGACTTCTTTGTTTCTCAACCTTCGAACCTGACGATTAAGGATTTCAACTAGTACCTCTTCATAAGTGAGACTATCCTTCATAGCCACACTTTCTAAAGGTACAATAGATGTTGGATCACCCACACATTTCTTCAATAGCAAAATGTGAAAAACTGGATGCATTACTGCTAGTTCAGTTTGCAACTCTAACTCATACACCACTCTACCAATCCTTTTCAAGATCTTGTAAGGGCCTACATATCTAGGAATGATCTTCCCTTTCTTGCCAAATCTTATCACCTCTTTCATAGGCGACACTTTTAGAAAAACCAAATCATCAACTTGGAACTCTAGTTCCCTTCTCCTTACATCTGCATAAGATTTCTGGCGACTCTGGGCTATCTTAAGTCTATCTCTAATGAGTGGAACTTTCTCCATAGCTTCATGAATTGAATTTTTCCCTATCAAGGCTGCTTCACCTTCTCATCTACCTAAGGAACACATAAACGACCATCTCCCCCTTAGGAAAAACCTCTACTTTCTGCTGTTGAACTGCACCTTCTAACTGAAATAATATAGGATCATTGTCATGTTTCCCTTAACCTCTGCTACCAATGAAGGTTCTGATCTATTCTGGACTATCACACCACCATCTGATGTGTTAGTAAGACTAATTCCTCAAAGAGCAAGCAGATGAACATCTTTTTCTACTTCCTTCCATTTTTTCTCAATATGTGCTACACCACCGTATAGATTCACCTCTTTCTGGCCTTAAGGTAAGAGATAATCGACATATAGGTACTAAGCTACTACCCTTCTATTTTAAGACTGGCTCGTTTGGAAATTGGAACTGAACAACCCGAATTCTACAATAGACTGAGGCATGACAGAACTGAAACCAATCCATGCCTAGAATTATATCAAAATCCACTATTTATAACTCTACAAGATTTGCTGAGGTGACTTTCTGAGAGAGTGAGATAGGGCAGTTTCTGTATACCCGTCTAGCTATAACTAAGTCACCAACTGGGGTAGAGATTGAGAAGGGTTCTGAAGGAGTTTCTAGACTAACTCCTAAGATTACTGCTGTAAAGCGAGTTACAAAGGTAAGAGTAGCATTTGGATCTAACACTACAAAACATCTAGAGAAGGACTCAAAACGTACAAGTGATCACATCAGGAGAATCTTCCTGGTCCTGGTGAGCCTTGAGAGCATAATGTCGGCCTTGGCATTAACTACAACCTATACAATATGACACACCCTGTTGAGTTGGGTGACCTACCGGTACTGTTGGAGCTGTAAACTGAGCCCTAGTATTGTTACCTTCTTGCCCCTTCCTGGTTGAAGGGAAATTCTTCACCCTATGACTAGACTGACCACACCCAAGGCATCCTTCCTTGCCTGCAAGACACTCGCCTAGATGGTTCTTACCACACTTTGGATAAGTTGGGTAACTCCTATTTCCTGAAACACTTCCCTGAGACTTAGAGCCTGGTGCCCTACTATTCTGATCTTGTCGAAATAGTGTGTGATTTCTACCACTCAATTTCTGCTAAGAGTACTCATAGTTCCCTGCTCTACCTTTCTTGTTTACCTAGGAGATTTCCCTAAGCTTATCTCTCTCAACCAGCTGATTGTTCTGATTATTCATACTTTGAGACAAAAGTTGAATCGCGTTCTGAAACTCTGCATTCAAAACTTCCTGATCTGGGACTAGAGGAACTGCGTTAGCATTCCTGGCATTCACATTCCTGGAGTTAGCTCTACGGGGAGGCATGATCGCTGAAATGCATAACGATGGATTAGAAAAGAGATCATACCAACGCACAATAAGAGTATCAAGAAAGTGAAGTTTTCCTAAAACACCTCATTGCCTCCCTCTCATTAGATGTGGTGCACTTCACACACATGAAAATGACTCTACTTAGTGCGGCTTTTCATACATCCTAGGACATTTAAACCTAATGCTCTGATACCAAGTTTGTCACGCCCCGAGATTACCCTCGAGACGCAGACACGGGACCTAGGACCACAAGTGATCCCAAGCTAACCCTGCTGGAATGATCATGAGCATACTAAAAATAAGTTGAATAATAAACTGATGCGGAAGCTATAATCATAAATAAAAGTAAAAAAATAGGGAATACCCATATACTATAACTGAGATGAATGAAAACTGATGAGTTTAAGACAAAGAAAATATTAACTCAATACTAAGGTGAATCTAACTATGTCTGAAATAAGCCTCTAAACTGAATAGAAATGTTGAGACATGCCCCAACTAGATCTAGCAAAACTGAAACTACAGACTAAAGCGATAAAGATAAACATGTCACTAGTCCTCGAAGAATGAGGACTCACCACTGATGTTGCTGAACTAAAGATCGGGAACCGATCTAAGCGTGATTTGGATGCTCAGAACCTGAACCTATATCACGAGAAGATGTAGCACAGAGTATGCGTCAGTACTTGAAAGGTACTGAGCATACAAGATATAATAAAGCTCAAATAAACATATAACTGAACGAGCGATAAAGCAAGTATAATATGCATAAGATGAGATACTGAATCTGAACTAAATGAATGCAATAAACAATTTATAACATGCTTACTGAATACTGAATGAACTGTAAATGTGGTTAATTCAATAGAGTCTAACTGAACTATGGGATCTACTAATAACCGACAATAAAACCATATGAGCTAAATGTGGAGTCCGATGTATACACCCCATCGAGAGGACCCAATATACCCGTCCAAAGGTATAGAGGCATGACTGGCATGATCACTAACTGATATTGCCCACAGAGGGGACTTACACCTACGTGGCTCGTAGTTCTGGGACTATATGGGTACGCTAAACCCTAGTCCAACTCGGTATTAGGATACTCTCAATAGATTAAGTGGTTAACACATTATGACTGAGTTTCTGTATATAATGGATAGCTCAAAACTGAACGTGCAATCTGAGAATGCAAAAATTAATCTGATAATGATGCATTAATAAACTGATACATGTATAATTGAATACATTATGACGGATATACTGAATAGCTCAAAATACTGACATGTAGATACTCATACTTGAAAACTCCTTCTTAGAAAATAATTTAAAATCATATTATACTATGATCATTGATGACTTGGGAAGTCA
>JAJONZ010092350.1:0-11942 GCA_029582445.1 Solanum paucissectum | reverse complement strand
TTTAAAAAAAAAAAAAAATTAAGAAAAAAATATTATTTTTTCATTTTTTAAATTAAAAAATAACATTTACACACGTGGCGGGCGAGTGTGTACAAACACAACCAACTTGGGTGGTTGAACGTGCCACATCAGCACAAAAGGTGCACAAAAATACAAAAAAAATGAGTTCAGGGAGGTAATAGGACCCTAGTTAAGTTTAGGTGTGTCTCTGGGATTTCGGTCATAGTCTAGGGGGGTACTTATGCATTATCCCAAAAAAAAAAGGTCATTCATTTTTAAACATATCAAAATGAAAGTAGGTCATTTTTATTCTAAACAAACGAAAAATAGGTCTTAAACCCTACATATTGATATTTTTACAGATTTTCCACTAAGGAATAATATGCATTTTTTTTAGAGATGTTCGAGTAAGAATTAGGGATGGCAATGAGGCGGTGCGGGACGGGATGAGTTGAGCTTAAACAACAAAAAATTTAATTCGTCCCGCTCCGCGTAACAATTTTTTTCATTTCAATTCGCTATGCATAGATCTGCTCCGCATGAATCCGCCCCACATAAATTTTTAATATTTTTTTTCTAGTTAACTTTGATACTTTAAATAAACTCCACTTGGGGTTCAACCCATCGAGATTTAAATCTAAGAAAATGAACGGACTAACTCTAGAATGGTGACGATAGCAAACCCACGACGCTAAAACAATACATAAGGAGACATAGAGAAGTACATTGACTCGTATGTGCAGCTAATAAAAGTTTAGATGATTACCTGTAGAATCGATCTATCAGCCGAGTTGAATTGATAAGCTTTATTAATGGTGGAGCAGCAAGCTGTTACCGGAGGATATACTGACAAGTCACCAACAATGTTTGAGCAAAGCACCGAGGAAGATGAAGACTTCCTGTCACTTTCCTAATTTGATACTAATGTCTAAGTCCTGTATTGTTCTTTTTTTTGTTTTTAGGCCAGACCACTTTTGGGCATGGTCTTGTACATAACATATTTTAATAAGGGAAAATTGTATGAAATAGCAAATTATTAATTCAAATTAAATGTTATACTCATAGTTTATTTTAATTGTAATTCGCAATAAACATTCCATTTTTTTGTCATTTGATTCGGTATACAATTAGTCATTTTCGATATACAATTAGCCATTTTATACATTTCGGTATAAATGTATAAAATGTGTTTGTGTTTGTATAAAGCAAGAGAAAAGTGTATATACAAATACAAATACATATATTTTCGTTATATACACTTATAATTATACAAATACAGATCTTATTATACAAATTACAATATATGAATGAATTTATACAAAACTGAACAATTTGAATAAAACTGGATGTTTCTAGCGAATTATACAAATCAAAAGCTCCATAGCAAATAAAAAAATTGTTATGGAGCGTAATTATGCAAACTATAGCTATAACATATAAATATGATTTTTATGTTTGCTATATGTGAAAAAAATTCAATAAATAAAGGGCATAATGCCCAACTTTTACTTTAAATAAAAGATACTTTAAATAAAATTTATAAAAATTAATTAATTTTTTCATTAATTTGCATCAATTTAATAGGATAGTGACTTAAAAAAATATTTTTTAGAGGTCAATTGGAAACATGTAAAAAATTGTATTACTCCCTCCATTTCACAAAGAATGGTCTAGTTTGACTTGGCACGAAGTTTAAGAAAATAAAGAAGACTTTTGAATTTGTAGTCCTAAATTAAAGTTATGTCAAATGTACAAAATTGCCCTTTAATCTTGTGGCCTTAAACATGCCACGTGGAAAGCTAAAATTAAAATGTTACCAAAAAAAGAAAGAGGTCATTCTTTTTTAAACTGACTAAAAAGGAAATGAGGTCATTCTTTGTGAAACGGAGGGAGTATATTTGATTGAACTATTTTCATTTACTATGTTAAATATTTTAGTAACCTTAAAAAAATTATCTTAATAAATAATGTGCTATCACACTAATAACATGTCAAAAGTTAAAATTAAATTTGAACCCACATAAAATTACATATACTCGCAATTCGTCCCGTCCCGCATTAATTTTTAAAAAGCTCATTTCAATCCGCCCCGCATCCCACCCACCTGGCATAATCTTAAACCCATCTCGCCTCACATAGTTTTAAACACATCCCGCTCCGCATTCACCCCGCCTCATTGCTATCCCTAGTAAAAATGAACCTATAGATCTCGTTTCACTAGAGGCATCGTTATATGAGAAAATGTTTATGGTGGTAGAGGCATAAGTATGACTTAGTATGTGAGGGATTACTTTTGATTAAAAAATATATGGGTCCAACCTTTTTCATCTTATGTTCTCTTTCTCTTTCCTCAACTCCTTATTTCTCCATTTCTTTCCTTTCACTTTTTTATAATTTTTCATCTTCTCCATTTTTTTCCTTTCACTTCTTTTTTTAAAAAAAAAGCTTCCACCGGTAAATTTTTCAAATAATTCTTTTTTTCTCACGAATTTTATTTATCTAATTATTACTATATCATTTATATATTTTACTTTATTTAAAATTTTACTGTATCAAAAATAGAAGAAAGGAAAATGAGGAATGAGATTACAAGATAGAGAATCAAACCTTCACCACGAGATGAAAATTTAGATAGTCAATCAACTAAGTTAACATTTAAAATTATATTTTGTCTCACAATTTTATCTCAATGTTCATATATATTCACTTAAATGAAATAATTATATGTATGATAATTTTTTTGTCCCTAACAACAATTATTTATTTTAATCATTATTTTTGTAGATTAAAATAAATATTTATATACATGAAATGTTTTTTTCCTTTTTTGTGGCATTACGATTGATAGTTTTTTTCATATAATTGTATCTAGTTTATTGTAAATATTTAGTAAAAAAAATAGATATTTAATTTATAATAAACAAATTTAGATATAATTATATTTATAAATATTTAGTAAGAAATTAGGGATTAACCTCATTATTGAAGTGAACACCTTTTAGGAAAGGCCACAGATTAACACGAGTGACTCAAAAGTTTGATCATGTACGAACCTCTAATAAGTTGCCACGTAAAAAGGAGATGCATGATTCCTCATACACACATGGCCTTGTCTAGTTGGGTTAAATGTTAGAAACTTTGAAGGGTCTTGGTAGAAAGTATTAGGAGAAATAGTTCATGTATTATGTATTGTATAATTGAGTACTATATTTGGTAGAAATTTGAGCTTATGTATAATCATCATGGATTAGTTATACACCCTACATAGTATTATAGGATGCATTACTTATATCTTCAATTTGGAGAGTTTACTGATACCTTCCATTTGGAGATATTAGTAATACATAGAATTTAATACCATGTGGTAAGTTTATGTAAAGACAAAAATATTTGTCAAATCATTATTCGTATTTTGAACAATGTATAAAATTGCATACATATTAAAACTGTAACTTGCAATTTTTATGTGTAAATGTAAATGATTTATTCAATTTTACTATTGTTTACTGTTTTTTTTTGTTTTAAAAGTAGATGATTTATCTTTTTTTACTTGAAAATTGACATTTTGTGAGTGATCAATTTATTAAGATTACAATTATATATCCTCAAATAATTCAAGCAAAAAATAGCAAACATGACAACAAAATTGTTCTTCTCCAAGTTAGTTAGAAGGCCATAAAAAATAATATTGTCCGACAATTATCTACCTTGACCCAATTACATAATAATTTTCAAGGGTATAATTAAGAAGTTTTTTATAGAGTTTAAATTCAAACACAAGATGAGGTGGGAAACAATGAATCAAATACTTGATAAAAATAAACTCTGCATTACTAATCTCTGCATTACTTATCTCTGCATTACTAATTCATGTGTTACTAATCTCATCCGTTATAAATGTTTGTACTAAATGATCCCTAAAAGTATAGTACAGGGTAAGTAGTATTTCGGTTGGACGCATCATTTGGATGTAGTTATGAATCTCTCTATTCCAATCTCTCGCTCGTTTTTTTTAACATGTAATAATGAATCGTAATTAAGTAAATTATAACTATAAGTTTTTAATTGAGCCTAAATTATAATTATTTTTGAAAAATCTTGAAAAAATAATTACAATTATCATTGCTCATAAAAATATTGTTAGGATTAATACAATTGTACCATACTCAAATTATTATTATTTTTCTAATAATTTGACAAAATCAAATTGATATATATATTAGAAACATGAAACACCCAAACTAATAGCAATAATATTCCTCAATAGCCAAGTAGGTCCGAAAATTAGCTAGGAGCAAGGATCAACCAATAATTTTCAGAAGTGAGTTAAAGAAAAAAAAATCTTTAAAAGAACTTGAATAATTCTTGAATCGTGAATAGAAATAAATTATTATACTTCTTCCACTTGGGTCGAGTGCACAAATTATTTTACCATCACAAATATGCTTAGTAGCACATAAATCTAATACCAAATCTCTAACATTAGTCACAAAATTCACTTGAGAAATAACCACAATAATTATAGCATCTGCTTATAAAATTTGTTTCTACTTAGTAGGATTAGTATCATTTCTCCCAATCTTCTTCTACATTAAGGGATATCATGATTTAGTTTTCCACGCACAAAAGATTATTATTTTTAGAATTGTAATCATATCTCATTTTTCCAATCATGTGAATCCGTTTGAACATAATATTGTATCTTAAACAAATTATACCTTATTGTAACCTTGTGTATCTGGGACTGAAATTTGGCACAATTTTAATTTTTAAAAGCTACGGAAAGACAGGTAATTAGCCCTTAAACTAGTGACATTTGTGTTGTTTGTCCATAATAAATGAGTACGCTATTGACCACCAAAAACTTACTTGAGCTGGAACAGGTTCGGCTTAAATGAGTTCAAATGTGTGTCATAAGATAACCTACCTAATTCTTACTAAATTTTAATTATTTTTTAGTACTTAATAAAAATATTTTTTCTTTTCTTATGAATATTATGATATAATCAAATAAAAAATATCATTTAAAAAAATATTTTAACGAAATTTCTTTATTTTTTAGCTTGCTAATTTTTGGCATTTTAAGAATTTATAAAAACTTGGCATAAAAATAAAATGATCGTGGACGGCAGGATTCGAACCTGCGCGGGCAAAGCCCACATGATTTCTAGTCATGCCCGATAACCACTCCGGCACGTCCACAATTTGATGATTTAGAAACGTGGTGTTGTTAGATATCTGCTTTTGAATTGTTTTTGCAAATTGGGATTCTCAATTTTGTCACAATTCAAATTCATCCATCTAAGCTATAAAAGTTTTGGGGCAACTTGGATTATATCAGAACTTGAGGGTATATTTTATTTCTATATACTTTGACACAATTTCTACTTGTCTCTCTTCCTTTATTTTATTTTTCCTAAAGAGGACCACGATTTCAGTTTGGGTTGGGTATTGAATTTTTTTTTTTTTATGAAAAACAAATAAACAGGTGAAAATGGCCGCTTGAGTTGTGATATTTTTTTGCAATAATTGAAAATTTGCATAAAGTACAAAAATCTCATACATTTGAGGGTCAATTATGTCACGATCTGAAATGGACGTGATGACACTCGTTTTATCCCACTAATATAAGTCAGACTAAAATCCAACAATACGATGAAAAGAATGGGTAAAAGTAAACTATCAATAACACAAGAGCGAAAAACTTAGTCATTCTCAAAATATCCACAAAACCTGATTGTCAGGTGTACAAGGCACTAATTTATAATAACAAAGTTTGAAAGATAAATACAAGTCTCAAATGTTGTTGTCTCTCGAATACAACAATAACATATATAAGGAACAAGAGGGTCCAATGGGATGACAAACAACTACCTCTCAAGTATCCTCGATAAGTTTCAGAAGAAGATGGAGAAAAGTAATCACACCGAACCGGGCATAGAACCTACATAAGTGTAGAAGCAAGAAGTGAGTATCAAATAACAGTATTCAACAATCAATCCACCAAATGCAAGGTAAAGCTAGATTAGAATACGAGTACTTCTCTCATGCCAACTGAACCACCATAATTACAACCTGCACAAAAATTAGTCCAACCTAACTGTTTACAATATACAGTTCACAAGACTCAATGATCACAACCCAAGAGTTACAGTTTAGCAATCACAAGTATCAAGTTCATCAGTCATATTACAGTATCAAGTTCATCAATCACAAGTATCAAGTTCATCTATCACAAGTATCAAGTCAAGATCTGTGAACACCGAAGACTCATATATCTGTCGGAAACAACCTTGGCCTCAATACCACTTGTCGAAACAGACCTCGACATCAATATCATCTATCATAATAGACCTCGGTATCAATATCGCTTACCATAACAGACTTCGGTATCAATATCACAACACATCTTACTTAAGTGTCTCGTAACCAATACAAATAGGCATATTCAAAAAATAATGAGCTTACAAAAATTTCAACCAATTCACATTCACAATAAAACTATCACAATATTTCTCAATCACCGATTAAAAAATCAACACTCAAGGCAATACACAATACAAAATGCATCATTATTAACACATTGCCTTTTCCTTTAATCCCCTTCTTATCGCTAAGGTTATTCAATATGAGTAATTTTACTCATCACCTTATTCTCATTACTTCCCAATACATTCAATGAAGAGAATACAAAATTCTACAAGCTTTAACAAGGTTTTAGAGGTTCACTTGCCTTAGTCGATAAAAATCACTCAGAGATTTGAGTTTTTCCCTTCCGAATGATATCCAATCAACACAATCTAGTCAAACAAGTATTCACAATGAAATTTCAAAATCAACAACACTCATATCGAGCAATTAGAAAAATGGGGTCAAATCGACTCAAAAATCTAATGCCAAAAATTAGGTTTAAATCTGGAAATCATTACTTAAATACGTTACCCAAAATATTTAGAACTCACTGGTGAAAACTATTTCGAAAATGGAGTTGAAATCAGCTCACAATCATTAATTTATTAAAGCTCTTGAGTTCTTGAAGAATCCCCAATTTTATCATCCAAAAATCTTGTTTTGAGCACTTAAAAATCATTCTTAATAATGGGTATTAGAAGATTTAGTGTCAAAAATCGTTATCCAAATATTTTATCTTGAAAGTCCCATTGAAATCGTCTCAACCGAGTCCTCAAGGCTAAAAAATGTATGATGGGGAGATCGAAACTCCGAAATTTCAGACCAAAAATCTTCGCAAGTATCCTTTCACGAACTTAGGGCCGCGTATGCGATCATTGCGACCCTTGGTTCACAAAAGCGAACCCCGGAAAAGTATCACCTCTCACTTTAGCAAGCCAGTCGACCCTCGCGAAAGCAAAAATCCTTCGCGAACGCGATGAAGGCAGACACCAATAAACTTAGCCAACACAAATATTTTCGAAAGTACCCTTGAAATTCATTCGAAACCCCATACACACAAACTAAATATGTTATATGGACTTGACATTTCGGACTCAATAGAACCGTCGAAATATGAATCTGAGGTCTCTTCGATCTGAATCATGTGTAAGTCACAAGAAACTAACATAATGCCTAAGAAGGCCAAACTAAGCTCGGGACCTTTGAAAATTCAACAAAGACCTCCCTTAGGCCTACAATCATCTCCCCATTCAACAGAACTGTCGAAAATCTAATCCGAGCATTCGTACCCTGAATGTTGATCAAATTCAATTCAAAGGCTAAAATTTCAATAATTTCCAACTTAGGACCTCAATTCCACGAAAAGACTCTAAATCTGAATCCGACCACTCTCTAGCTTAAACAAAATTCCACATTCCAGGACTGATGAAATTGACAAAATTTAATTCTGAGATTTGAAACTTCAAAAGACTTTGAAAACCATTTTTTAACAACTTTAATCTTTCAAAACGCTAAAGTTTCCACAATTCACAATTTTTTACTCAAAACTTGAAGTCCATTTCACAAACCAATTGGAAATGACTCGGGACAACAATCAGGAGGGATAAACGGTAATTTTAAGAAAAAAAATAAAAAAAACTTTTCGGGTCATTACAAATTATATTCTATCCCATAAGTTTTCCCAATTACAAAATTCCTGAATTTTTCATTTTCTCAGAGATATTTCTTGGTTGTCTAATACATTGCAAATGATACATTACTTAATGGGAGGGATGTATTCGAGAGGGGATAAAAATGTATTCGAGAGGGGATAAGGATGTATCCAAAATGGATAGAGATGTATCCGAAAGAGGATGAATGTATCCTAAAGGGAACAGACGTATCTGAGAGGGGGTAGAGATGTATCTGAGAGGGGGTAGAGATGTATCAAGAGGGGATAGGGATGAAGGGGATTTTTTTAAATATTTTTTAAATGGTAGAGAATTTTAGAGATTAAAATATTTTAAGTTGTGTATTTATGTAGTTTTTCTTGAAATTTTTTCGAAGATTTGGGGCGCACGATTCCTTCTTCGTGAATAATGGGTCTACTCCTTTTCACTTTAATTTTAGAAAAAATTACCTAAATATACAACTTATTTGATCATATTCTTTAAAATTCTCTACCATATAATTTTTTTTACAAGAATCTATACTCTCTCATATTCTCTGATACAACACGATATCATTTATAAAACCTATTTGTCTAATATAATTTTTTAATTTTAGATAATCAACTTTTATTTTAAAATGTAATATAATATTATAATTGTAAATGTAACACCAAACAGTACATTTGTAATTAGACTATAATTATACTATAGCAAACAAACAGGTTAACATAATTACTAGATTGTGTAATTACTAAACTGATAATTACTGTCATAATAATTACATTAATTTCAATTACCTGGTGATTTTCCAAACAGACCCTTAGTATTAATTCAGTAATCTACCCTAGTATTATGAATCCTTTTGACCTATTTTCTTGTTCAATAAACTTTGAAAGAAAACACACACATATATATATATATAATAAAAGCATGAAGATCCTAAGAAATGTTGTTTGAACTTTTTGCCCCATTAAAAGATTTTGCTTTAGACAAAATCGTCTTTTCACCATTTTCTTTGATTATTATATCATTATTTTAATGATATTAAGTATTGACTATAATAAACATAATAAAAATTGAATGGAAAACATTTTCTTGTTATGATTAAATTTCTATACGGAGAATCAAATTAGTAAAAAAAAATCCAATATAATTGAAGAAAGGAGTTTGAAAAACGTGCCCAAAAATAAAGGCTTCTCAAATTATTTTATTACTTATTATATAAGTATGGTACTTGGACTTGAAGACTACAACGTGTATGCTACTTCTTCTTTTTTGGGTCAGTACGTGTATGCTACTAATAATTGAAATAATATATTTTCTTTGTATAGATTAATGATTCTTTTTTTTACCAAAGATTTATTTATTGTTTACCGAAACTGATTTAGAATAACAATGGTTTGGACATGTAGTTTCGGTATTTTAAATTGTATCTTTCTTATAAACATAAAATTTCATAATTTCTGAAAATCATCAAAAAAAATCTATTTTTTATATAATCTTGCCAAATAAGTATTAGAATATTTTAAGGTACCGCATTAATAACTCACATATCTTCATGCTCCTGTTATAAATAAATTCTTGTGACTATATATTGTTATAAACTTTCAAATACACATTATTTTACAAAAAATCATTAATCCAAAAAAATTAATAATAATATTAACTAGTTATATTCTTTAATATAATCATTCATGTCGGACATTAGTTTTTTTTTGCAAAATTTACCATAATGAATTTTTTTCCCACAAAATATAAACTTATAAAACAAATTTTATATTTAAAAATAATACCATCACAATTTGAAAGTTAAAATCCCATCTTTTCAAATAATTGAAATTTGAAATTAAAATTTTGAAGAAATTTTATAAACAAACATTAATTTTAAATCAAAATATCATATTAGGATCCAAAATTCCAGATATGACCAAACGACTAGTAACGTTGAGTCCTATATACATGTTAGTTGTCATCATATTCTCTCCTTATATGTATATGTTAGTTGTCTATCGCATTCTCTCCATATATGTATATGTTAGTTGTCTATCACATTCTCTCCATATATGTATATTTTAAATAATAAAGGCTTAAGTCTTCGACCGCCCCTTAAAGTTGTCCGCATAATTCACTTAGACACTTCAACTAAGACTTGTACCTATTGAACACCTACATTGTTCAAAACATGTATCTATTAAACACAAAATGCTGATATGGCAAAAAATGTGTTTTGCACTTCCCTGAAGCGCGTGAAAAGATTCAAAATAGTGTCTTTTTGAAATTTTTTTATATTTTTTCTTCTTTTATTAACACTTGGCATTATAATTAACTTAAAAACATTTTTCTTCTTTCAGTTACACTTTTTTCCAAAAAGAAAAGGACCCCACTCCCTACCTATCATCTTCTTCATACATTAGTTTGCAAAACTTTCTTCATTGTAGCTCCAACATTGTTTTTCTTTCTTTTTTATAAAAAAAGGAATATTATTTCTTCCAAATATGAAGATAAATGAAAATCAACTATGAAGATCCAGATTTGAAAGAAAAAAATCGTATGATTTATTTCAAATCTCATAAAAATAAGGAACAAATATGAAGAAGAAGAAAGAAGATAAATGATTTTTACGTATAAAAAAAGTTAGCCGATATTTGTTTGTCACAATTTTCAAACAAAGATTTTTACTCAAATTCATATATAAACCCATTAAATTTATCAAAAATGACATTCAAAAATTTGAAAGAATTAATTTTTGAGCTATCAATTTCATTTTGTCATCGATGTAGAAATGAATAACCGCCGGCAAAATTTTCTTTCTTCTTCACTCTAAGTATGAAAATGTGTATATATATTTTTTTAAAAGTTAATCTTCAAGTTATTTGAAAAGAATTAGGTTTTGTGATTTGAGAAAGAATGTATTTTGGGAAGAAGATGAAGATGAAAGGAGGTTGGGTAGGGGTGGGGTTGGGTAGAATAGGTTGACATTTTCATTTTTTTCTTTTTCTATTTAAAAAAATTAGATATAAAAAGTGCTTGAAATAATTTTAAACAATTTTATTTTTTTTATAATTTTCAAGGCCTAGTGCCACATGTTATTTTTTAATTAGCCGTTTTACCACATCACCGCAAGTGTATCACACACTCTTCATATATTTTGTTGATTATCAAAAAATGCCTAATATGAACAATTTTTGAACTGTAAAAGTGTTCAATAGGTACTAGTCTTAGTTGAGGTGTCTAAGTGAATTATGCAGACAACTTTAAAGGGCCGCTGATGACGCAAGCCAATAATAAAATATCACTATTAATTTTTTCATCAACGTCACTACTAAAATATTGTTTCGACTGTAAAGAAAATTGACATGTGGCATTGTGTTCGTACAAAAAGTAGGAATAGTTAAACCAAAAAAGGAAGTAGGAATGGAGTTATGTATGAAGTACCGGGTATCTACGTTGGAGTCTGATCAAGTAAGTATTTAGTCGTGCGATATTATATTATGATATGAAATTTTGAGATAAAATCAGTGTTTGGATATGCAATTTCATCTCATGATTTTATTTCACCAGATGGTATCTCATATTCTCCAAAAATCATAATTTAGGAATTTTATATCATGATTTGGAATTTTTTAAATATAAAAATTGATCCACAAGTTTATATTTTGTTAAAACAACCCCACATTTAGTAACCATTTATTTCATATGTAAATAAAATTTATAATCACATCATTACTTTTTATAATGTATTATTCTCACCAACATAAAATTTATTATTAGTTTAAATTTGGTGAATATAAATGATAAAGTAGGAATTGATCTAGTGAATATATATAAGAACAGAAGGAGTAATACTTTTTTGGTTTTTCATAATAAGAAAAACTTCTCTTT
>JAJONZ010092349.1:0-12443 GCA_029582445.1 Solanum paucissectum | reverse complement strand
GATAATATAGCTAATTCATTCAATCTCTCTTGAGACATTGTTGATCTTAAAGAAGATTTAATTTATTTTAATTTCGAAAAAACTTCCTTCGACTGAGGGAACAATTACAAGAACTGTTAACATTATTCTATAAGCAGTATGTGTATTTGGAAAAGAATCAAGTCTTTTTATTTGATTGAGTATTTTCATTAGATCACTATCTTTTACTTGTATTATTTCTCTTAACACTTTTAATTCAAAAAATAAATCTAAATCATCAATATCAGAATAACTATTATGTGTTAAAGAAAGTACAAGGTTAACACAATATTTTTTTAAATTCTCATTATCTAGTGATCTCAATATTTTACCACTAAATAAGAAATAAAAAATATTTTCATATGCTTCAATTGGTTCAAATCTTTTTTGAAGTGAAAGAATAGTTTGATCTACTCTACATATATAAAGTAATCAAATCTAAAAGATTCTTCAAGGGACTTTGTGATTTTGTAATCCATATTTTCATTAACTTGTTTCTTACGAAATTCAGGTTTATATTCATCTCATATGTAATTTTTTTAGTAGAAATCATAGCACTCATAATACATATAATTTTTTTTTTAAAATAACATATATAAGTAATTGTTTTTTAAAAATGGGGGCCCCAAAAAATATGGGGCCCCAAGCGATGACTTTAGTGGCCTAGAGATTAAGACGACCCTGAGCAAGAGAAAAGTGGATTTCAAAATCACAAGCAATTTTTAGAGTTAAATATATTCACTTGACTGGCCATGTAACAAAATAAACAAGTCAGCCAATGAATAAAATAGTTAAATAGACCCATAACCTCAAAAAAGTTGAGTTAATAACTTTGATGGTCACTCAACTATCAATTATTTTTATAGAAAGTCACTCAACTTTCATTTTCCATTCAAAAGTCACTCAACTATGTTTTTTTTGCACAGAAAGTCACTCAACTTTCATTTTCAACTCAAAAGTCACTCAACTATAACTTCTTTGCACAGAAAGTCACTCAACCTATTTAATTTTTTTTTCCATTAAAATTTGTTGACATGAAATTTTAATTTTTAACCAAAATTTTAAGAACCAAATATATATCCATTTAAACCATTTAATGACCCGCCCCATTTAACCCGACCCACTACAAATATAATATTAAACTTTTTTATTTTACCATTAATTTCCTAAATCATTCTCCCTTTATCTCCCCATTTTTTCCCTCTACGTTCTTCTTTTCTTTTTTAATTTCTCAATTTCAACTTTTAATGATTCATGATTTTAGGCAAACTAGGAGTTCTTAGACACTTCCTAAAATTCCTCTAAATAATGTAAAACTGAAGCAATAATGTAGAACTGAAGCCCACAAATCATCTAAAGACGAGAAAATTGACAAAAAATACAACAAACCCACAGAATCATTCAAACTTGAAGCTCCAAATAATCAAAAGACTAAGAAATTTGACAAAATACAACAAACCCATTTAACAGAATCATTAAAACTTGAAGCTCCAAATTATCCCCAAGAAGAGAAATTCAACAATATTACAGCAAACCCATTTCACAGAATCATTAAAAGTGGTTAAAATTGAGAAACTAAAAAAGAAAAGAAAAGAGAAGAAGAACGTAGAGGGAAAGAATGGGGGAGACAAGAGAGAATGATTTAGGGAATTAATGATAAAATAAAAAATTTAATATTATATTTATAGCGGATTGAATTAAATGGGGTGGGTCATTAAATGATTTAAATGGATATATATTTGGTTCTTAAAATTTTGGTTAAAAATTAAAATTTCATGTCAGCAAATTTTAATGAAAAAAATAATTAAATAGATTGAGTGACTTTCTGTGCAAAGAAGACATAGTTGAGTGACTTTTGAATTGAAAATGAAAGTTGAGTGATTTTCTGTGCAAAGAAGACATAGTTGAATGACTTTTGAATTGAAAATGAAAGTTGAGTGACTTTCTGTAAAAAGAATTGATAGTTGAGTGAACATGAAAATTATTAACTCCAAAAAAGTTATACAATTTTTCTACTAAAAACATGGAACTGCTCTCATGAGTCATGTTGAAGCAAATCTTTGTCACCATTTAATCCAAAAGATTAGCCTACTAAGGCAAAAAATTAACTACTCACTTTGACTAAACTATATATGATTACTCTTCATATTGTGTGCTATAAATAAGCTTTTCATAATTAAAGGGAAAAAAGGTTGATTGAATTTAGATTCTTTCTAAAAATAAATATATGCCTATTTCTAAAAGGGAAAATTGTATAAAATAGCAAATTATTAATTCAAATTAAATGCTATAACCACAGTTTGATTTAATTGTAACCCGTATCAAACAGTTGACATTCACCTCTCTCCATTGGTTTCTCGCTCGCCAGTCTCTCCCTCGCCTCTCTCACTTTTATACAAACACAAATGTATAAAATGCGTTTGTATTTGTATAAAGCGAGAGAAAACTGTATATACAAATACGAATACATATATTTTCGTCCTATACACTTATAATTATACAAATACAGATCTTCCCCTGTCCAGTTCTCTTTTGCCTTTCTCTCTTTCTCGCTTTATACAAACACAGATTATACAAATTACAATGTATAATTTGTGTTGTATAAAGCGAGAGAGAGATTTGATATACAAATGTTTTATTTCGATTCAATTGTATACAAATTCAAATTTTATGCAGATATACAAACACATAAAATTGAATTGAGAGGCTATCAGGCATTTATACAAACGAGAGGCTGCCAACGATGTATACAAATGTCCTGCCAGTGAAATTATACAAATCTGAAGCTCCTGCCAGCGAGTTATACAATCTGATGCTCCATAGGAAACATAAAGTTTGCTATGGAGCGCAGTTATACAAACTATAACTATAACATACAAATATGATTTTTATGTTTGATATATGTGAAAGTTGCTCTTTCTAAAACCTTATTGATTACCCTTTTGTTCCTATTTATATGTCGTCCTTACTAAAATAAATGTTCCTAATACTTGTCATTTTACAAAATCAATGCATAAATAACACTATTATTCTTATTTTACCTTTGAAAGTTATTAGCCTTGAAAATATGCATTTGACCAACGTAGAAAAACTAAGTAATTAATTCATGTTCATTGGTCAAATTAATTAATAAAATAAATTAATTCATGTTCATTTATTGAAAACTGGACTTTAAAAAAACACTAAATAATAGTACAATGATAAATTTACTTAGTTTCTTAAAGGTCGTGAAACCTAAAATGATTATAATTAAATAGGAACGGAGGTAGTATGTCACGACCCAGACCGTCGTGATTGGCACCCACACTAACCCTCCGGTGGGAAAACCATTACTACAACCCAGACTAAATAACTTAATAAAAAACTATGCATTTAAAGATACGGAAGCAGGTTTAAATGCAGAAATTATATAGAGTTCCCATAAACTCCAAAGGTTTAAACAAATAACTTAACCAAACTAATGCGGAAGTCTTAACCCTTAGAACCTGAAAGTCATTGTACCAAAACTCTACTAACGGCAAGTCTAAGAACAAGGGGTACAACCCCGAAACTAAACAAACACCTTAAACAAATAGTCTGAGTCCGAAAAGAGTGGACTTAAACAAGAGAGATCCATGGGAGCCTGAAAGAACTGGCTCACCCTTGAATCCGGTCACGCTCAATAGTCACCTAGCTGAGTTCTATCAATAGCCGCCTGAAGATGCCCTGTACTCAACAAAGAACAAGCAAGTGCAGTATCAATACACAACCACAGTGTACTGATAGGATCACACGGCTATCCCAATAAGTGAAACACATGCAAGTAACCACAACATTATAAAACAAACATATACCAAACATATATAATACTAGTCCTCTTTTTGGATCAATGTAGCATTCCACGTCATCAATAATACACATTGGTTATCATTTTAGAGAAATAAAACAGTCTTTCAACCTCAATCATCATTATATATGAACGTAATCATCACCAGTGGCGGATGTAGAGTGTGTCCAAGGGGGTCATCCGACCCCTCTCGGAAAAAAAATTACAATATATATATAAGATCAATTTTTTGGTGTATGTGTATATATTTAAAATTGAACCCCCTGAGCATATGTCAAAGGAGTAGCTCAATGGTTTATGGGGTTCAGGATTTCTCCTATGTGAGCTTTGGGTCACGGGTTCGATTCCAGGCAACAACATTTTTTTTATTTGAACCCCCTTGATAGAATTCCTGCCTCCGCCACACAACCCAATTCAATGGTCCTCTCATGGAACCCATACCCAAACTGTTAGTGTACCGGTACGTGGTACCCGATCCAAGTTAGTGTGCCGAACGTGACACCCGATCTCATATATGCGTCGGAACGTAGCACCCGATCCAATATGTATGTCGGTACGTGACATCCGATCCCAGTTAGTGTGTTGGAACGTAACACCCGATCCATTCAACAAGTCACGATAACATGAATCACAATGTACATTCTCATAATCATACAAACAAGTGTTGATTCATGGCATACAATCATTCGTTCATACTCAATTACATAGGGTGTGATCAATAATGCAATATTCACAATTTCACATACATACATGCAATACAATGAAACAATTACAAACATATATCACACAAACATGAAATCACAATCATCACCTACCTCGAACAAATCTTGAATCCCCTAAGAAACTTGATTCTTCCCTTTCTGGATTCTTTCCTCTTGTTCTTGGTCTACAAACAATCAATATAATGCTAGGATCAATAAACAAGACTTAATTACCCGAATTATAATCAACACTATCAACCCTAGATCAAACCGATGATCCCAATATCCAAATTAAGGATTTTCCTACCATCCAAACAGTTTCAAAACCCTTCCCCAACAATAATCATCCAAGAAACTAAGTTCTACGGATCGAAAAATGGATTCGGGGAGTGAAAACCTTACCTTTAGCCTCAAGAATGGTGGAAAACTGTCAAGAAAACACCTGGGGTCGTTCCTTAGCTCTCAAAGTCAAAACTTGCAGAATAATGATGTTTTGGAGTTTATTTCCGACTTAAGTCGCGTCTGCCCCGCCACAGCGGTCCTCACCCTGCTATAGCGGCTCCGCCCTGGCTACACTAATCCCGCTCTAGCGGCTGTGGTGGAGACAGAACGTCGGGAATTGAGTTCCAAAACCCCATTTCACAACACACCTTCATTCCACGACACTCAGAAAATGCCCGTTCACACTAAGATCAGTTTCGGGAGTTCTACTCGCCCGAATTCGATTCCGTAAAGTCGTACAGATTCCTTAACGTCTTAGCTATCTACTCATGCAATCAAATTCCTTATTAAATCACCCAATCATTACCAGATTTCCCTAGACTCACATGACTCCGATTTCGTCCAAATCTGGACTAGGCCAAAAAATCCCAAGTTACTACCAAAAGTTTTCCGGCCCAAAATTTTTCTCTGTTGGCTTTTTCGTAACGACGGAATCAGGTCGTTACCTCGTATAAGGTAATAGTATCTCATAAAATGGAATAGAAGTATTATTTATGACTCTTTTGTCCTTTTAAGTTTAGATAGTTGTAGATTTGAAGTCATTGGGGTTGACTCATTAATTACCTTCTTTTAGGGTGTGTTGAATAATATTATTCTAAAAATATTTGTATATAATTTAGATAAATACTATGAAAGGGGGAAGAGGGGGAGGATGGGAGCTACATAGTTGGGTTAAAGAGATGAGGTACGTCGGAGGATGGAAAAGACACAATCAATGTGTATTGCTACTTATGAAAAATTATTTCTCTAATTTCACTCTCTAAAAATCATTTTTTTTCCATTTTAAAGGAACTTGCTTTTTTTTAGAAAAAATATTTTTCAAATATCAAATATTTTGACTTTTTAAACATGAGAAAATTACAAAATATACCGAACAGACCCTTAATCACATCTCATGGTAACTACTAACTTGTTTGGTGAAAGTAAAAGAGATTGGGATGGATATTCCAAAGGGTGAAATAAAACAAGGCAAAAGCTAGATAATTATAAAACAAAAATAAAATAAAATTAATGAGAGCAAACAGCAAGGAGAACGCTATAATATATATAAACTCCAAAATTCATCTAAGAAAAGAAGAAGAAAAAAAACTTCATATTTAATTCTAGACTAGCTAGAACTTGAGTCTTCCACCATTAAAAACATAGGGGAAGGACAAAAAAAACCATGGAAAATTTAAAAACAAACACAAATTACTTAATTAATTACAATATCACCTAGAAATTTAAATAAAAAAAAATAAAATCACAAGCAAACATGTTCATGAGATCTTGAAATTCCTCTAACGAGTCCACTTCCCCTTCTAACACAATAATCCATACTTGAAGGAAGAAGTGGTGCTTGTGATTTTCCGTAAGAATTCCAACACAATCCCAGTTGATTAATTCCTCGATAATTCGTCGATGGTTTTAATTGAATATCAATTAAATCAACGTCTGTACATGGAATTGAATTACTGCAAGCTAGATGAATTGGTTTGGTTGAATAAGTTCCAATAATTTGATTGAATTTAACGTTGGATATTGCTACTGCTCCTGTTTGATTTTTGCACACATGTTTGTCACAATAATATTGATCTATCATGATTGGTACCTTAACATTTGATACTTGAATATTTGAAAATGATATGTTCTTGACTGATCCAACACCCCCCTACAAAACAAAATATGAAAAATAATGGATTATTTAACCAATTAAAATTTAATATACGATTAGCGTAAAATAACTTTTATATTATTAGGTTACTTGAAGTGTAAGGTTAATATACAAATTTGTTTTTACGCTAACTGGTTAAGTTGACCTACATACAATAACAAGTGTGGATCGGCTAATTCATGAAAAAACTTTTATATGTGTGTAGAAAGACTAGAGCATGTTTAATAAGCCTAAGTCGACCTCTGAACGACAATAAAAAAAAATTCCAATTTGAGATTCTCTTTTTCATTTTCTCCAGTAGAAAGTCAATCTTCCTTGTCAAGGCTAATAACAATAATATTGTTACCTAGATAATCTAATAACAATATTATTGTTACCTAGATAATCTAATAACAATATTATTGTTACCTAGATAATATATGCATAGGAAGACTAAAACATGTTTAATAAGCCTAAGTCGACCTCTGGACGACAACAATTTTTTTTTTTCAATTTGAGATTCTCTTTTTCATTTTCTCCGGTAGAAAGTCAATCTTCCTTATCAAGGCTAATAACAATATTATTGTTACCTAGATAATAGAGTAATAAATGTTATAATCAGTTAAATTGCGCTATTAATGTAAGAAAAAAGGGGTTAAATGTGCCTAACATCTCAGTGTTTCAATTAATAGAAGGGGGTAAGTGTAGGGTTTTATAATATAAACGATATTTGTTAGGATATATAACTTAAACTCAAAGAATTATATATACTACAAAAATCGTATATAAAAAAGTGTCATTAGCAACCTTAAAAAAGGAACAATTATCTGCGACATCTTGTTAAAATATACTAATTATGTAAGAAAGTTCTGTTATATCAGTGTATATAATTTAAATTCTTAATTAACCACGAGTTAAATTATAAATTTATGAACCTACCTGCCATGTCTTAATCCTTGCACCATACATAGTGCTTTGCAAGTTCACATTGTCAACAATGATGTCTGAAACGCACGCAACACTTTTATCTTTTCCTAGTCCTCCTAGGCTGTAATTATCAAAATATATATAAAAAATTAGAAATAAAATATAAGTAGATCAAACTATATATTAAGATATAATTATAAATATTTTATTCCATTATATATAAGGTAGGAATCACTTGTCTTCGAAAGATTATTAAGCTAATAAATGAATACCTCTAAGTTTGAAAAACACATGAGTCTGAATAATATGTTGAATATGCGAGTGATTAATTACGTACCTTATGCCATGTCCAGGACCACAATTCATGTGATGGACATGAATATTGGAGCAACCAGTTTGAATTGATATGCAATCATCTCCTGGTAATTAGTTAATTAATTAGAAGAATATTGAGATTAGAGAATCATGTAATCTAATTATCTCATTTTTTTTACTAAAGTGTCCTAATGGACAATAACATTGGATTGAGTAATTTAATCACGTTAATTAGTGGTGTACCAACCAGTACCAAGGATAAAGTTAGGTGCTAATTTTCCCACTGTCATTATGGTAGGTATTTATACAATTGGAGTACATAAATTATCTTTATAATTGATATATTAGTGTTGGAGGCAAGACAAAAAGTTAGTTTTAGTGACAGTTAATTTATCGGTTGAAAGCTGAGGATGAGAATGGGACCATTAGTTATAAATATATATTCTTGAAATATAAAGTGCACGTGGTAGCAACTATATATCAAGTCTACTCTACTTTCTTGGCCTTTTTTTAAAATTAAAACAAAAAGAACTACTTTTGTATTCCTTTATTTCAATTTGTTGGGATCGTGGAACTATCACTCGGGAAGTAAGAAGTTGATTCTTATTTAGTCATAAGGATAATAGTTCTATTTAGGTCAGGGGCGACTTCAAGTCCATTCATTGATTTAGAGAAAATTGAATGGTATTTTTCTTGTATTGTACTTTTAACTAAGTCATAAAATTTAGGAGACAGTTCATACTAAAAACAGATGTCTATTTTTGCATGTGCAGTTTAAAAAATCAAGAACTAATTTATCATTTTTAACCTATTTTACCCATATTATTAAATATTAAGTACTATTATTATTTCCAATTCATTTTCCAAATGATATAGTAAAATTATCATTTGATTTATTATTTCTTAAGGAGTGTGCCAAATCAAATATAAATAAATAAACATTAAGAAGAGAGAAATAAAATGTGAAGCTTTAGTTAAAATATTTTTAAAAAATCTATTAATAATAAATCGTCACTAGGTATACAACCTAGTTGCATATCAATTAAAAAACAAACAAACAAAAATTAGAAAGGTATCATTCTTCAGCATCATATAAATTGGAACATACATTTTTAATTAAATCGAAGGGATAATAGATAGAAAATTTACCTGTTCCTATATTGGAGTGATGGATCTCAACATCTTGTGTGTTTTGGAGGTGAATTCCATCAGTGTTTGGGCTAATTTCTGGTGCAGAAATTGTAACATTGTTGATTTTTACCCCTTTAGAATTGTCAAATTTAAGGTGACATTGAGGACTGTTTATAATTTTGATATCACGTATTGTCACATTATAGCTACCATAAAATCGTAAAACCTGTCATAAAAATATTAAAAAGTATAAGGTATTCATCACTAGTCATATATATTAATAAATAATATAAAATATATACTTGTAATGAATTAATTAGTGATTCTACTAATTAGGTACTAAGTCATATTTTTACTTACAGTTGGTTTCATATCAGGAGTGTTTTTAGATTTCTTCATCACCTGTAAAATAAATACGAATTAATGAAATAAGAATATGATCATTAACATGTAAAAATGATCTAATTTAATGATACTATATATATGGATAGAGTCTATGTTTAAGAACTTATTAAAGGAGGCAAGACACTAGCTTCTTAATTCAAATCCACGTAAGAAAATCTCACATTAAGGGTAAAATACTCTCTAACAAAGACAATTATTGGCATAACATGACTCGAACCCAATATATCAATCTAATTAAAGATAAATGAGTACAATTATCACTCCACCACAATACCTGTTGATCTTCAACTTAAGTTCACATGAGGTGGTAACCACGAGACACATGTTTCTTCATGTGTAATACTTTCGAGTTTGACGTGTCTTTCTTCATGTGTAGTACTTTCGAGTTTGACTTTTATACATCGATAGTGCAAAATCATTTTTATTAAGTCATATAAATAATAATAATAATAGGAATTCGACCTTATATAAAACATGACTTTAGTAATTTAAAATACATTGATAGTATAATTATTTTTTTACATTGCTAATATATACGATTAAAAATTAATCTCTTGTCTCACTAAACAAGTAAGAAGGAGATTGAATTCTTCCTTTTATTCGGACTGACTTTAATCGTGATTTTTACTCACCTCACCCCACCCACCCACACATTTTTTTATCAATAAAGTTAGAGTAATATGGTAAGTGGTAGAAATGTACAAACCTGAAAATAATCAATTTGAGAAAGTTTCCACCAGTTATAGCCTTGGCCATCAAGGGTGCCAGTACCTTGGATGGTAAAGTTGTGCATCCACTTGAAATTCAACCACTGAAACAAGCTGGATTTTGGCCAGGACCCTACTTTTGGAGGAGCCAAAATAATTCCATCTATCTGTTTACATTCCACTCATAATCAGAAATGTTACACAATTCTAACTATTAAATCATTAAAAAGGGAACTTTTAACAGACAAAGAATATACTTTTTGTCAAGTGACCAGGAAATCTTTTAGGGCATGGGCGTTAGAGAGAATATATTATTTCCTCTGTCTCAATTTATGTAGTATATACTACTACAAAAACAGCTTTGAACGACAATCAATATGCACAAATTAATAAAGAGTGTTAAGGTCTTACCGGTATTAGTTAATTGTTATTACCTCCAATGTTGTTATAGGCTTTAACGACATTTACAAAGAGTGCTAAAATCTAATTATCACTAGTAAATGTACGTCTCTAAAAAAATATAGTAACATCTATTGACGTTAATTGATTGCCGCTAATTAAAATTCATTTTTGGTGTAGTGACGGTTAAACTTTCGAAATTGAAACTTTTAAACTTTAATCGTGAATTCTTGCTTAGAAGTTTTAAGCTATGTAGAAAGTATTATAAAAGTCATAATGATTAACAACTTAAAATATTAAAAAGACATATATATTCTTGAAATGTCAACTGTGTCTCATAAATTGATTGGTTCTCGAAATTTTAACTATGTCAGATAAATTGGCTAAGATGGAGAAGGAAATGGATATATATAAGTATAAACCTGAAAAACAAAGTTTGGCATGCATGGTCCTTGAAGTGTAATGGGATTGATTAAGAATTGAAATTCTGAAGGAATCTCTAGAGTAGCCCCTTGGACTTTGCAAGCTGCTTCCCATGCTGCTTCAAGTGCCTATAATGAACATTTACTCCAAATTAGAGTTAGCTTATAAGTACTATATATTGACTAAAAACAAGAAAATTATAAGATTGAAATGGATTTATATTTTGACAATATAAATATTTCAGAACAATTAATCTAAATAACCGTTCACTTGACCGTTTAAATTGAAAATAGATGGTAGATGTGGAATATAGGTATAATTCATGTATTTAATATGTGCATAACCTTAGGAAAACTAAATAGTAAATTCGATAAGCTATTTGTGTAAAGAACCCTATTTTATACACTATTAATATGTTTAATCAATTGATTATACAAAATCACTTATTAGCTTTTCCAAGTCATATGTATAATTAGCAAAGTCGGATCAAGAATTTGAACTTGAGGTTGGTTTAACCCTGTGTTCGATCATTGAATCTATTGCACTTTTAAAATAATATCTTCATTAATAAACATTTGTAGAAATTTAAATCATTTTTATAAATATATCGATGTTTCATAACGAAAACTCATTAATCATATGCTCTATCCGTCTTTGTGTACTAGTCAATGCGTACCCTAAAAAATTATCTGTAACTATCTTTTAAATAAATTTGTACGCGTACTGTGAGTATATAAAAGTTAAATTTTGTGTAATTAGCTTTTGTTTACCTTGGTATCATCAGAAACTCCATCACCTTTGGCTCCAAAGGATAAGATATTAAAAATGGGAGATTGTGTTGGGTAAAAACCATGAGATGGAGTTGGAGATGGAGATGGAGCAGGAGAAGGAGAATTTGTACAATTTGGTGCTTTATTTCCATCTCCATTTTTCTGTTGTTTCTTATGTTTGTGATGTATTTTGCTCTTTTTGGTATGGTGGTGTTTCCTTGCATCAACTGATATTATGGAAAATGTAGTGGCAAAAATAAGTAGAAGAACAAAGAGAAATATAAAAGAAGTATGCCTATAATTCTTCTTCATTTGAAAGATATAAAGTTTATATTTCAAGTGGTACTATGTTGAAATTTGGAATTTGGAAGTAGTGAATTGTAATGAAAATGAGGTGGTTATTGACACTATTTATAGACTATATTTCACCCCAAATATAACCCTTATTATTCTCTTAAATTACTGAAGAACCATTCCAAGTAAATATAATATGGTCCGGGGGGGGGGGGGGGGGGGGCCCAATAAAAAAAATCGAGTTTGTTTTTAAAAATTATTTTCAACTTCAAAATTTTATTTTTTGACCCCTACACTTGACCCACCCACTCACCTACCAGCCCCCCACCCCCACCCCCAAAAAAAATTAAGTTTGTTTTTAAAAAATATTTTCAATTTCAAAATTTCATTTTT
>JAJONZ010092348.1:0-11650 GCA_029582445.1 Solanum paucissectum | reverse complement strand
TCACTTTAAAAAATAAAAATGTAGAAAATATTTTTTTTCTTGTTAATCTCATCTTATCAATTAAAATAGAATAACTTCATGAACCCTTTCGACAGATACTATATGTCATATATATAAGATCATAGTATATCCATCATTAATTTATATTTATATAACGATAAAATAAGAAATATTTTCATTTTTAATTTTTTCTTGAATTGAAGTAAGATAAACATTTGTTAATTTAAAAAAATATTATTAGAAATAGAATATGTTGAAAAGAAAATAAATAATATATTTATTTGAAAAAATGACCATTTTTTACCCAAAATTGTTATAAGGGCATTTTTGGACCAAACTACAAACGTAGGACATTTTTGACCCTCTTCCCTAGAAACAATGATTTCCTTGAGAAGTTCAAATCTCTTTGTCATTGTTCAAGAATCTTCACACTAAAAGAGATTTTTACTTTCTATTCCTTTTAGAAGAAACAATAGTTTCAATGGTAATATAAATCAATTTATCTTTTTAATACATATGTTTATTAAAAAATTAGAGTTGTAATGATTTAAGTCAGATTCTCAATGCTAATTCAATGTTTGTTCAATTTTCATTAAAATAATCATGCTAACTTAATATCTATTTATCTCACTTTTTCACGTGGTTATAAATGGATCAAAACATTTTCATCTATGATGTGTTTAAACAAGGGTAGATGGTTGAGATTTTTTTCATTACTTGATTTTGTAGTAAGGTGATATCAAACGTTTAATTTATTTTTATTTGTATGACTATTTATTTGTTGTTGTTGTGATACGATTCAATTGTATTAACTCTAGAGAAGCACATTTTTTTCTTTCATAACACAATTAATATCAAAAAGTTATTCTAGTATCCATCAAAAAAATATTGTACATGACATATATAAGGAAAAAAATTAAGCACCTCATAATTAGAGGAACTTTTTAAGGCTTGCCTCTAAATCATCAATTTTTGATTTTTTAGGTGTGATAAAAGATATGGGCACATCCATTAACATTGCATCTTCATCACCAAAAAAATTGTGTTGGTTATCCATATTCTAGTAAAAAATAAGAAACACTTAGTTAGATCTATTGTAAGACAGAAATATTTTATGAAGTAATAGAAAAGGTTTTCAAAAAATGATGAAAACTGCTAGCTTGCTAGTAATTTATATTTACGTGTCAAGTAACATCTTAAGAACTTAATCAAAATGCCAGAATACCCACACAAAAAGAAGTCAAAGTAAAAGATATTTGTCCATCAATGTATACATTGCGCAACAAGATCAATTATTGTTGTGGTCATGCATCTCAAATGATTCACTAAATAAATTGGATGTATGATAAAAAAAAATCACTCATTATCAAAATTTCTTTTTAATAGGTTAATTTTTTTTTAAAAAGATCAATTTTCAAATTTCTTTTTTTTTAAAAATTAAATTAAATTAAAGGCGCCCACAACCTCTAGATCTATCACAAATTAAATTAAATTTCACTCATAGCAATAGTCATTTCTCTCTTAGTGGTCAAACCGAAGTTGATCAATCTCCTTTATTAGAACTTGCATTATTGAAATAAAAATAAATGGTTAGATAAAGAGAGGGAAAAATATGAAAAGCTTAGATCCATCAAAAGAAAAATTACAGCTTTCAATCTATTGTGATCATGCATCTCTCAAGATTCATTCGATAGTAATTTCCATCTCAAATTTAAATTTCTTTAAAAGAAATTAAGAAATTTGGAGAAAAATAATTTAATGACTTCTCAGTCCATGGAAATTGTGAAAACTGATTGCTACCTTTAGATCTACCACAAGTTAAATTTATTTTCTCCATATCAATAATTATTTCTTTTTAAATTTGTTCAAACCCAAAAAGATCAATCTCCTATCTTTCGCCCTAGATATAGTAGAACTTGCATCCATAAAATAGTAAGAAAATAATAATAATGTTAGACCAAAAAAAGAAGAAAGAATCAAGATCCAAGAAAATGTAAGAAAAAAAAATTATACAGATAGATCAATGAAATGAACAAGGCATAAGTCTAAACCTCAAATTTCTTTGTAGCAGTTGAGTTGGATTGAAAATGAGCAGAACAGGCAGAGAAGACAAAGTGAGAGTAAAAAGGAATTGCTTAGATATATATTAGTCTTTTTCAAGATTTGTAAGAAAATAAACTTTTTCTCTTAAATGCTTATTTGGGTGGTAAAATTGAAGTCAAATTCATGTAATCTTCCTTTTGAATAGTTTTCGTGTGTGTTTGAAATAATTTCCTTAAAAGTCATTCAAATATTGAAAATATTTCACTAAAATTATTTTGATTTTTTCCCTATAAAGTCTTTCAAATTTAACTTTATGTCCTAAAAAGGGAAAAAGTTATTTCTCTAAATAGATTTGTTAGTTGGTGTACCATGTCATATTAATTTCTTATCCTCATCTCATGTACGATAAAACCTAAATTAAATTTGAATACAAATTATTAAATCAAGCCATTTAATTTTACATATATGTCAATTTAAGTCCTTAATTTTCTTGAAATGAAATCTTATCGTCCTAACAAGGGTGATATCTGGTGAACTTACTAACTAATAGGTTCTATGATGACCCGGAAGGTCATTTTTTATTTTTTTATATAAAATTACCATTTTACCCCTCCCGATAGTGATCCAGGTTACTTCTGAATAGATTTTGAAATGGCGAAATACATGTTCAGTTTTTCCTCTCAGGCACCTTAACTACACCACCTTCCTATTGAATCCCCAAACCATCCACAATTTGTACCTTTTATGTCACACCCCGAGGCTACCCCCTCGACATAATACATGACCTAGGATCATGAATGACCCCTAACTAACCTTGTGTCTGGCATATCATAAGCATACTATAACATTTTTGAATGAAACAAGTACTATGCGGAAGCTAAATCAATAGATAACTTAAAGTGGGGAATACCCAAAACTGATCTAAATATATAAAATGTATTACGAGTCTGGTGATACTGATCAATCACTCAAAAGCTAAAGTTGAATCTAATACTATGTCTGAAAAAGCCTTTACTGACTAGAGTTGCTGGGACATGCCCCAACTACCCCTAGAAAAAATTGAAAACTGAAATGAAAGACTGAATCTCAACACATGACTATTGTCCTCGGAGTATGAGGACTCACCACTTAAGCTACTGAATACGGATCGAGAACCAATCTATGCATGATCTGGATGCTGAGTATCTGAACCTACATCATGAAAGGATGTAGCGCAGAGTATGCGTCAGTACTTGGAATGTACAGAGCATGCATGATATGAAATATAGCTGAACAAATATAACTAAGCAATAACATAATCTGAAAAAAATAATAATACTGAAATATACTAAAACTGAGCTAAATGCATTGACCAAGCACTAATAATGAATTTAACATGCAGAGACTAAATACTGAAATATAACTGAAAACTTGGTCAAATGCACTAGAGTGTGACTGTGGGAGCTACTATTAACCGATATAGAACCACGTGAGCTAAACGTGGAGTCCGATGTATACGCCTCATCGAGAGGACCCAATATACCTTGCCAGGGGTATAAAGGCATGACTGGCGTGATCACTAAATTTGATGCCCAATAAAGGGTACTTATAACCTACATGGGCATGTAGTTCTGGGACTATGAGGGTACACTGAACCCTGGTCCAACTCGGTGCTAAGCCTACTCCCAACTCGCATGTGTATGAAACAACTTAACTAAAATACTGGATTAGCTCAATATTTTGACATGCTACCTTAGAATACAACATTTAAGTACAAATAATGAAACTTTCAAAATGTGAGGCATGTATATTGGTTTATCTGACCTAGTTAGTGTAATTCATGAACTAAACGAATCTACACAACTAGGGTTCTGAGTTTCATGCAAGGAACTAAGCAATGATTACACGAAAACATGATAATCTGATTAAGAAAACTATAACAGCTAAATCAAAAACATTATCTAAAGTTCTAGAAACCCTACGTCTAAACAATATATAGGGAATCAAGAATCTAATTGAATTCTAAGAACCTAGTGGATGAAAGGAATCCACTAGTGAAATTCCACATACCTGGTAACGAAATTTACGGAGAAATCTTTTGATTTCGGGGCTGAAACTGAAGAAAACTTGTTGCGTGTTCTTGAGAAAGCTATCACCTACTTTCTCTTCTTTATGTTCTAATCTTGGTGAATTTTGGTGAATGAATCGACTAGGGTAAGTTCCGACTAAGTTACTAGAATTGAGTAACATGACGTAGTTTAAGTGCCCAACGCATAGGGGAAAGGACCAAAACAACTCTGGCTTAATTCTGACGAAGCCCACCCACGAAGGGAACGACAGTACGTCGTTTGGACTACCGGTCGTCGTTTGGGTTCGTCGTTCATGATTTACCCGACAAAGCTTCACTAAAACGAGCATAACTTTTTACTCAGAGATGAGATTTTAGCAAAGTCGATGGCGTTGGAAAGATGATTCAATTATCTTTCATTTTATAGGTCATGGGCCACCTAATTCCTTTTCTTCTAAGAATTATAATGGTTTGAAGTTGACCATCAACAATTTCCCTCTAACTGGCTACTGACCCTCACTTATGGTCAGACCTACGATCCGTAGGTCCAACCACGGACCGTACTGGTCGACCGTGGGTGGGCTTAGAGACTATAAACATTTGTGCCTTAACGACGGAACCCTACCTACGGTCCGTGGTTGTAACACCGTGCTATTTGAAAGAGATAAAATTAGAAAGAACCATTTTTGGAAAGAATGAAAATCTGAAATTTGGCTAGTATGTTAAGTATGAGTTTTTGGTCAACTTCAAACGACCGTAACTCCTAGTACAAGATGAGTTAGGTGGGATACAAGATATCAAATGAAAGAACTTTGAATTATCTTTCCAACGCCATCGAGTTTGCTAAATTTCGAGTTTGTATGAGGGAGATATGCCCGTTTGAAGTCGGATTGTCCAGATAAGGAAAGTCAACGGGATTTTTGAGGGGTATTTTGGTCTTTTCATTACCCAATTAAATTATTTCGTTTTTAGGAATTTATTTGGGGTCTAAACTGAGCAAGTTCAATTTACGCAATTAAGAATTACGCTAGGTCTTAAGAGAAGAGAAAAGAGGAGAAAAGTCAAGGTGTTCTTGGATATCTCTTGCGGAATCGAAGTCGTTTCACCAAGGGTTGATCCCTAAAGAGGTATGTGAGAATTTCATAGCGTTGTGTTCATTCACCCACGCGCCAATCATTTTTAGTTCAGCAAAATTCATCCTAGAAAGTTGAAAGTGTGATGATCTTGAATCGTGTTCTTGAAATTGGCTTTCAATTTTGAGATTTGATGGGATTGTTGAGTTCTTGATAAAATCGTGTCGATTTTAGAGTCGTTTATTAGTAAATTCTTGTGTACATGTACTGGGTATCTGAATCTAAAGAGGAATTGAGAAAAATAATTGAATTTAGGCGAATTGGGGTTAGAAAATGAAGAAGGAAAAACTCAGGCAAAACTGGGTACCGGGTCCGCGTTGCGGACTTGTTCCTCATAATTAAAACTTTTCTCTCAGCATCGCAGAGAGGTCGCGGACCCCTCTGCCTCAAAATTTATTTCGTGACCAAATATTAAAATGCATCTCCGCGTCGTGGACTTGCTTCCAGACAGTTATTTCTTGATTGTTTCTCATGTTTAACTATCTAAAAACACTCCTAAACGTCACGAGATCTTTCCTATCACAACCTTGAATTCATAAATCAAATTCAAGGTAGATTTGAGAGTCAAGTCTTGAGGGTTCTTCGAGTCATTTTATGAAATCTTTTACAAAAAATTCAAACTTGTTTTAAGACTTAAGCATTGAGATTGAGGAAGAGTTGAGCCGAGTTCATGTTCTTTAAAATGTTATATGGGGACTATGTATTCCCAAAGAGTAAATATTTTCACATTTAAGATGAGAGGAAACATCGATTTCCTAATGAGTTTCATGAGTAGTTTTGAGTTCAATTTCTTTGAAGAGATAGATTTTTTAGTAATAAAACCTTAAACCACAGAGAAAGAGTTATGTTTTTAAACATATGAGCTGAGTATATTTTGGGAGTAGTATTGAGCACCGATATGGGGACGAGTTCATAATAACTCAAGTTTCCATATACCATGTAGCCAACGTGGGTAGAAAGGGTCATATTTTCTAGATGATTCCTTAATGCTTTTAGCATAGACTAGTGGATCCACTTAGTTGAGGCATTCTATATCCCGACAAGTTATAGGATAATTCTGGCAGCGTGGGCGAGAAGCTATATCATCACATAGCTCATAGTGATGGTTGTCGATTAGAGAAACTTCCACAAAAGTATATTATTTTATTTTATATATATATATATATATTGAGTTTTTATTGTATTTTCAATACATTGAGTTGTTACCTACTGTTTAAATGCTTTATATAAACTGCATCTTTACTGTTTTTTATTTATGCATTGAGTTAAGTATCCATGAGTTGAGTAAAGCTGAGGTAAGTGTTTCTTTCAAAATTCAGTTTAAGCTTATGTCATGTTTAGTTTTCCCCTCACATGCCCGTACATTCAATGTACTGATGCCATTTGGCCTGTATCATTTTATGGTGCAGATACAGGTAATCATGATCAACATTCAGCGCTTCGTTGATCCAGTTGAGCACTCAGAGTCAGTTGGTGAGCCTCCTTGCTTCCGGAGGATATCTTTTTATTGCTTTATTATTCTAGTTTATTTGGATGTCGTGGGTCTTGTCCCGGCGTCCATCTCAGTTGTTAGAGGCTTCATAGACAGTTATTTATTAGTTCTTTAGTCTTGCTATTTAAGTTTTGTCTATTATAAGACTTGAATTGCCTTATGGGCTAGTTGAATGTTTTCTTTTATAAACATTCTAGTTTATTCATGAGTTATCTTTGTTCAATAAATTCTTCCGTTAAGTAGTAAGCTAGACCAAGGGTTCGCTTGGGGCTAGCAATGGTTCTCGAGTGCCAGTCCCACCTAGGGTGTAGGCTCGGAGCGTGATAAACTTGGTATCAGAGTGCAGAGTTCAAGAGTCCTAGGAAGTCTATGAAGCTGTGCCTGTAGAGTCCTATTTATCGATGTGAAGCGCGCCACATCTATAATTAGGAGGCTGCGACATCTAGGAACTATCTCACTTCTTTCATACTCATTTCGTGCGATAGAGTTTATCTCTAAAAAGTCTCTTCTAATTCGTGCTTGCGCGTGTCTTTCAGATCACGCCTCCATGAAGAGCTGTCAGAGGTCGTCCCGCTAGAAGGAATGTTGCACCACCGGATCAAGGGGTACCTAATGCACCAGAAGCGAAACCCCAAGGAGAGGTCACCAATGCTGAGTTCTGGGAAACTATCTGAATATTGAGTCAAGCTATGACCAATCAAGTTGGGCAACAGAGAGGAATTCGACAGGAAGGGGCTGATACTTCAAGGATCCGCGAGTTCTTAAGGATGCATCTCCAAGCTTTACTGGTTAAAGCATCACTGAGGATTCAGAAAACTTTGTTGAAGAGCTTTAGAAGGTTTTGAGATTATGCATGCTACTAATGCTGAGAGAGTGGAACTAGTTGCATACCAACTGAAGAGTGTCGCTAGAATCTGGTTCGATCAATGGAAGAAAGGTAGAGCCGAGGGTGCACTGATTGTGAGCTGAGCTGTGTTTGAGGAGGCCTTCTTGGGATGTTTCTTTCCCCGGGAACTGAGAGAAGCAAAGGTACGAGAATTTCTTACTCTTAAAAAGAAATCTATAATCGTTCACGAGTACAGCCTTAAGTTCACCCAACTTTCCCGTTATGCTCCGGAGATGGTTGCGGAAATGAGGAGTAGGATGAGCCTATTTGTTACCTGGTTGTCTCGTCTGTCAAGTAAGAAAGGCAATGCAGCTATGCTGATAGGAGATATGGACATAGCGAGGTTAATGATTCATGTGCAGCAGGTTGAGGAGGATAAGACGACGTCCATCTCAATTGTTAGAGGCTTCATAGACAGTTAGTTAATAGTTCTTTAGTCATGTTATTTTAGTTGTGTTGATTATAAGACTTGAATTGCCTTATGGGCTAGTTGAATGTTTTATTTTATAAACATTCTAGTTTATTCATCAGTTATCTTTGTTGAGTAAATTCTTCCGCTGAGTAGTAAGCCAGGCCAAGGGTTAGCTTGGGGCCAGCAATGGTTATTGAGTGCCAGTCCCGCCCAGGGTGTAGTCTCAGGGCTTGACAGTGGTCCTACCTACGGTCTGTGGATGGTTCCGTTAGTACTGGAACTAGTTTTTCTGAAAACTAGGATTTTCATTATTTTGAGACCCGAGGTGTTACATTATCTCCCCCTTGGGAACATTCTTTGTCAAATGAAGTCTAAACAAGCTGATTATGGAGGGAGAAGCTGCAATCCCTACCACTGAGTTCTAGGAACTGATATCTAACTGAACTGAGTTCCAAGAACATGCAAATATGCTGAAAATGCAAGAATAACTGAAGGAACATGATATTAAGACTGAGTGTTCGCAAGCGTAAACTGAGAGAGTGGAGAGGAACTATTACCTGAAGCTGAAACAGAATCAGAAGTAAAGAGATGAGGATACTTGGTGTTCATAGCTGCATTTGCTTCCCAAGTAGCTCCCTCTACGGACTGACTCCTCCACAAAACATTCACTGAAGTGACTTCTTTATTTCTCAACCTAAAAACCAGACGGTCAAGAATCTCTATTGACACCTCTTCATAAGTGAGACTATCTTTCACAGTAACACTCTCTAATGTTACTATTGAGGCCGGATCACCCATACATTTCTTCAACAAGGAAATGTGAAAGACTGGATGAATCACTGCTAGTTCTGCTGGCATCTCTAAGTTATATGCCACATTACCAACCTTTTTTAGGAGTCCTTACATATCTTGGACTGAGCTTTCCTTTCTTGCCAAATCTCATCACCTCCTTCACGGGTGACACCTTTAGGAAAACTCAATCATCGATTCCGAACTCTAAGTCCCTTTTCCTCACATCTGCATAGGACTTTTGATGACTCTGAGCTATTTTTAGTCTACCTCTGATCAGCTAAGCTTTTTCCATGGACTCATGAACTGAATCTGGCCCAATTAATGCTGCTTCACCTACTTCAAACCAACCAATTGGAGATCTACATCTACGCCCATATAATACTTCATAAGGGGCCATCTGAATACTGGAATAATAGCTATTATTATAGGCAAACTCTATGAGAGGTAGGTGATTGATGAGTTCGAGATTTGGACTCATTTAGGGCATTATTTATATAGATTTAGTGTCCTCAAATGATCAATTTGTGCCAATAATTGATGTAAAACCCTTGATTTTCAAGTACATGGGTGGACAAACAAAGCAAGGTCATTAATAGGTAAAAAAGACAGCACAGGCTGAAAAAGAGATAGAAAAGCAAGCCTGAATATCGCCGAGAGAACTCGGGGGATCACCAAATCACCCTTTGATCGCCTAAATTTACAGAACACTGAGCCTAGAACATAAAGAACTTAGGCAAACTACATCCTCTATCGGCGACTCACAGACTGCATCGGCGAAGGGTGACCATGTCGCCAAAAGTACTGAATTAGATCAAGGTGAATTCAGATTGGCGGGCTAAAAGACCAAAGGGCGCATCATGGAAATGATTGGCGATCTCGATCTGGATCGCCTTAAATTACAGTGTTTGAATGAACAAAATGTGAAGAAGAAAGGCGAGAGAAAAAAATGATCGACGAGTCGCCGAATGGTCGGTGAAGCTCGACTTTCCTCGCCGATCGGCCCAAAAGGCCACTCCTCAAATTAGTATAAATTGATCTTTGGAAGATAGAGAAAGCATTCAGAAATTGTGAGGAACAAAAGATAGATAGAGAAAACACTGCTATTGTCGATTTCAAGTTATTTTAGCAAGGTTTTTCATTTGGGTTTTGTAATGGAGAAGATATTATTCGTTTTTTACTTAAGAACTTCATTTACCCAGCTATGGAAAACGTTGCAGGTATTGAATTTCATCTTGTTACTATGGTTGGCTAAACCCTAACCTTGGGGGTTTGACAATGTAACCAATTGCTTTGTTTGTCTTAATAGGTGTTATCAATTAGTGAATTTTGGTGTTAATTTGATGTGGGTCTTAGTTATTATTGTGGTTTAACTTCATTATTGCATGTTTAGTGTAATATACTTCTGATTTTTGTGCTTGCTCGAGAGAGAAGTATAGAGCTAAGGTAGTAAATTGGCATCCTTAGTTAGTAGGTCATGGCGGTTTCAGCTTGAGAGAGTGAAACTTGTGATTCAGCCTTTGTATCTAGTTCGAAAGAGTAGATTTGATGAGAATGTGGTCTGATTTTCTTATAGATAGTGTTGAGGTTCGAGAGAACTTAACGGAAATAAGGTAGTTGTTCGAGAGAAAGTGCCTTACCTATAGCCCATGCTACCCATGACAAATTAACACTATTGGTAATGATATACACCCGTTAAGTTGAACGTTGCAGTTGGTTAGTCAATCCCCCAAGTGTTATCTCTTTATTTGATTGTTCCTTGTTAATTGTTTAAGTGGGTTGATAACGACATCCTAGAGTTTGACTTCTAGACTCTTAAGTATTGTGTTTGTTCAGCTGCAAAGGTCACCGTCATACTTTCATATTCGAATTCGAATTCAAAAGAAAGCTACTCACTGTGGGATCGACCCTAACTCATTTAGTTGGGTTTATACCGATTTACGATCATTGACGCTTAAAACTGGATGAAGTGTCGTTGAAACGTTGATGTGAGACCAAAATACATATTTTTAATTATTATTTGCGTCACATTTATCATTTATATTTTTTATTTTTTAGCATAAATTTTATGAATTGTGCTAAATAGTATATTTTATTTGTAGGATTAAATTGGTGGAAAAATGAAGAAGTTTGAAGCTAAAACGAATTAAAGATGGAAGATTGAAGAAGAAAATCAAGCAGACAGCTTAATGGATTAAAGTGAATAAAATTATATATTTCTATATATGGAAAAGGCGGCTGCAATTGAGGAAATTCAAATTTGATGCTTGCTGCTGCCACGTGGCAGTGAGTGAATAGTACAAAAATATATTGAGGGGCAGCAAC
The DNA here is from genome assembly GCA_029582445.1 of Solanum paucissectum. NCBI lineage: Eukaryota > Viridiplantae > Streptophyta > Magnoliopsida > Solanales > Solanaceae > Solanum > Solanum paucissectum. Next base: position 523 of record JAJONZ010092348.1, on the reverse strand, counting down.
ATTGGTCACGCGGCGGAAAAAAAAAGGGGAATCCAATTCCTTTTGGTTTTGGATTCCTAATTTAATTTGGACTCAATTATTTTATTTAGGGTTTTATATATGTACAAATAGTCCATAGAAATATTATTTTGGGGGGAGGAGATCATTGATAGAAAATATTTTTTAGGGTTCTTTTCTTCTTCTTTTTCTTATTTAGGGTGAGATTTTATTATTATTATTCTAGTTCTTGACTTGGGATATTAACTTGATACTTTTGCAATTCTTAATTTCCTGAGTTCGTTTTGAAGATTTTGGGTGTTGCAATTCAAGTTGAATTTCTAGGTTTATTATTCTTCTTACGTAAGTTCATAATTCTTTCATCTAAAATAATGAATTGTGTTCATATGATTATGGGTAACTAAACTCCACAACTAGGTTGTGGAAATCATGAGCGATTAACAAAGTATGAATAGTAAATAAGCAATTCTTGAATAGTGTTTTGCATGCATTAATAATTCTTTCGTTTAAAAGTCTTTTTAACGGT
>JAJONZ010092337.1:0-11861 GCA_029582445.1 Solanum paucissectum | reverse complement strand
TCCCCAAGCTTTACTCTATTATTTGATTGTTTGTGTTCAAGTGTAAATTTGGGATTGATAGGTTAAACCTGAAGTTTGAGATTTGAACAGTAATTGTGATAGAATTGTTTGATTGAAGAGGTTGTCATTGTACTTTTATTATTGAATTTGAAAAAAGTACTACTCCCTGTGGGATCGAACCCGAATCATGTAGTGGGGTTATTATAGTGACGAACAATCGTTGGCATTTAGTATTGGATGAAATGCCTTAATACGTTAAACAATAATCCTTTAGCAACTCAAGACACCTCCTTTGGCGAAAATTTACATCCATTTTCTTTAACACGTATTGCAAGATCTTGTTATCGGTGAAAACATCAACATGAACACCATATATGTAATGCCTCAAAATCTTTAAGGCAATTACAACCGCCGCTAGTTCCAAATCATGGTTAGGACAGTTCTTTAAATGGATCTTAAGTAGGCTCAAATCATAAGCAATAAATTCCTATTTTGCATAAGAACAAACCCTAATCCAATCCTTGAAGCATCACAATAAATGACAAACTCATCTTACAATTCTGGTAAAGTTAACACCGAAGCAGAAGTAAGTCTATCTTTCAATTCTTCGAAACTCATATGACACGCTTCTAACCATACAAACTTAACTTTCTTTTGAGTCAATGTCGTCAATGGAGAGGAAATTGAAGAAACCCCTTCAACTAACCTTCTATAGTAACCATCCAAACCCAAGAAACTGCGAATATCTGAAGGGGATACAGGGTTAGTCGAACCTTTAACGCCATTAGCCTTCTTAGTATCCACCTTATACTCTTACTGGAAATAGTGTGACCAAGAAAGGCCACAGATCTTAACGAAAACTTGCATTTACTAAATTTTGCAAAGAGTTGTTGGTCCTTGAGGACTTGCAACACAATCCTCAAATGATTGGTGTGCTCGTTCTCAATCCTTGAGTAGATCAAACTGTCATCGATAAACACAATCACAAACATTTCAAGGTATTGACTAAACATCCTTTTCATCAAATCCATAAATGTAGTTGGAAAATTAGTCATACCATACGACATTACAAGAAACTCATAATGAGCGTACCAAGTTCGAAAAGCCATCTTTAGAATTCCATCTTCCTTCACCCTCAATTGGTGATAACCCGACTGAAGGTCAATCATAGAGAAGTAACTTGCTCCTTGTAGTTGATCAAACAAATAAAAGCTTGTATAGGTTTCCAAGGTCAATCTATACTTGGAAGAAGATACTTATTCTTAATTGTAACATTGTTCAATTACCGGTATTTGATGCACATGCGAAGGGAACCATCCTTCTTACAAACAAACAAGACTAGAGAACCCTATGGAGAGATACTCAGTCAGATAAAACCCTTATCCAACAAGTCCTTCAATTGCTCTTTCCATTCCTTAAGCTCTCTCCTAGAAATACGTTAAGGAGCAATAGAGATAGGTTGCGTATCCCGGAGGAGGTCCATGTCGATGTATATTTTTTCTTTCGGAAGTAACACCAAGTAGATCATCATGAACACTTCCGAAAACTCATTTACAATGGGACCGATTCAAGAGTAGGGATTTCAGAATCCGTATTCTTAACTCGAACAAGATGATCTATGCAACCCCTAGAAATCATTTTTATAGCTTTAAGACAGGAAACAAATTGACCCTTAGGCATAGAATTTCCTCCTTTCCACTCTAGGACAGGCTCATTAGGAAATTGAAACTTGACCACTCGAGTTCTACAATTGCAACAAGCATAACATGAATGGAGCTAATCCTTACCAAGAATAACATCGAAATCCAACATATTTGGAACTACTAAATTAACATGAGTGACTTTATGGGATAAGGATACGCGACAATTTCTATAGATACTCTTAGCCGCAATAGATTCACCAATAGGAGTAGAGACAGTAAAGAGGTCTAACAACACATCCGGAAGAACATCAAACCTCCTAGCCACATATGGCATCACGAAGACAAGGTAGCATCGGGATCTAGCAAAGCATAAACATTAAGATGAAATACCTTCAACATACTGGTAACAACATCGGGAGAACCCACTTGCTAATGACGAGTAAGAAGTGCATAAAATCAATTTTTGTTTGGAGCATTAGAACCCAAACCACTATGCGGAGGTTGCCTACGATCCCTTCCCTTGTAATTTCTAGATGGGCTATCCCTCAAGCGGTGACCACTTTTTCTACAACCAAAGAAAATATCTATACTAATCAAATATTTTCCCGGATGACTCTTTCAACACTTTTGGCATGTGGGAACTGAAGATACATTTCCACCACTATTTCGTCCTTGAGGTTGGGGTTAGATAACCTTTTGTTGTTTAACTTAAGAGTTGATAAATCGGAGGAACCTTGATTGTCGTTATGTTTCTGGTCTTCAATTTGTTTAGCATGAATAATTAGGCGAGAAATGTTCATTTCATTGATGATCAAAGAGGTACGACATTCCTTAACTACCATCTCAGACACTCCCAAAAAAAACTTACTCATCCTTGCCCTAGGATCGGTAACAATAGTAGGAGAATATCTAGACAATTGCATGAACTTCAAAGCAAACTCCTTCACACTCATATTTCTTTCACAAAGGTTAATGAATTAAGTACCTTTTCCTCCCTCATCTCAAGGGGAAAGAATTTATCAAGGAAAGCAAACTTAATCTTTTCTCAATCAAGAGGACCGACATCAACCTCCCTCTCATACTTCTATTGGTTGAACCAAACTTAAGAATTACACTTAAGTTGATAAGCGGCAAATTCCACCTTATCCACCGACGCCACTTCCATGATCATCAAAACCTTATACACCTCATCAATGAACTCTTGGGGATCTTCCTCAACCTTACACCATGCAACTCTGGGGATTAATTCAAGTGAAGTCCCTCACTCTAGATGTGGATGTACCCACATTTGGGTTCATGAGGACCGCAACCTCCCTACTAGATTGAGCATTCATGGCTTGATGCAACACTTAAAAACAAGCTCAAAACTCTGCATTAGTCACTTGTTCTGGCAAAGGATCATTTGAAGTATGTGGAGCCTCTAGAGAAGTTTCTATTTCAACATTCTCACCTGCATTCCTCCTAACGTATGCTTTTCGAAGGGCCATATCCTGAAAAGCATCAGATATGGATTAGAAGAGAAACATAAATAGTTACACTATATCACACGACTTTAGATAGATTAAAGGACTGTAATTTCCTAAACATCTAATAGCCTCTTTTTCATAAATGTAGCACGCTTCACACTCAGGAAAAAGACTCTATGCGACGTGGCTTATGAGATATCCTAGGACATTTCTAAACCTTGTGCTCTGAATACCAAGTTTGTCACAACCCAAAGTATACCCTATGCATAACATTGTGTATAGAAACCTGAGAAGGCCTAAAAAATATACTTAGCATACATCATATAAGATAATAGAATAAAGAATACAAATGAAACATTTCTATATAGTTTGACAAAAGGGAAGTCTATTATAAGTATCAAATCAATCTAATACATCATAAGGTAAGTGATAAGGATGTAACCTATACATCACATACAAAGTTTGAAACGAAATGACATAAAGCAATGAAAGGTATTTTTGTCCTCAGAACATGAGGACTCACCGATCTTCAAAGTCTATAAAATCAACTAGCCATGAGTATAAGAGGAAGGAGCGTCAGACCCTATATTAGTGAAATAATGTAGGCAGAAGTATGCATTAGTACATGGAATGTACTAAGTATGAGGCAATATGCATAAACATGAACATGATCATATAAATGACTTAAAATGAATAGGCATGATCATAATGAGTAATTTAAAACCTTTAGAGAAGAAATGGCATGAAGAACATAAAACATAGTCAAATAAATTAACATAAAGTACATAAGAAAAACTTTTAAGAAAACATAGTCATTTATAAGATCTTAGCTTTAACCGACAATAAGACCATGAAAGCTATATCATGGAATCCAGTATATCCCTCATACCAAAAGAAAGGGAAACTACTTGACAAGGTAGAATCTGTACATATCATGTTTTGCTAATGTGGATCAACTAGCTAGGTCATTTACGACATCTTATGGGGGCATGTAGTTTTGGGCTAGACGTTTCTACTAGAGACTACCCTATTTGAGCATCCACCTCAAAGCCCTTGGTACTAAGTCTAAATCCCAATGGAATAGATAAAAGTCAAATACCTATTTAACACAGGGAAATGTGATGATCGATACCAATCCATATCTTTCAACATAGATGAAAAAATGTTTCACCAATGAGAAATCACTTGTGAGAAGTACTTTTCACGATCACGATCATCATTGTAAGTGAGAAATGCTTTCACAATGGAAGTGATACATTTCCTTCCAAAGCATTCCCAGATTTGTTATATTCGTTTCATCAAAACATGCATATCTTCATAATTTCATATTCATTGATTCATTATAGGATCATAGTTTAAAACATAATTTAGGTGTGGATCAATGCAATTTCAACTAAGAATCATTGATAAACATCAATTCATACATTAGAATACTAAATTAACCATAATAAATTATATTTAGATGAAACCCACATTCATTGAACTGAAACCCTAATTTGATCAATTGGGAATAAAATTGGGTAAATGAAATCCTTAGGACCCATGGAAGAAAGGACTCCATGGGTGAATACATACATATCTTGATCCTTTAAGCCCAAGAAAATTGAGAATTCGGATATTTGAGTGGAACCCTTGTTCTACTTATTCTTCTTCCTTAGGCTTTAAAGAATTGGGAGAGTCAATTGGGTCAAGTTTAGGGAGTTTAGGGAAAATAAGAACCTTGGGGTTTAAAACCTTTGCATAGGGCTCAGGTTAGAAGGTAAAATGATGTAGTATGGAATTAGAATAACTAGGACCTTAGGTCCTTCTACGGACCGTACTGGTCAACTGTAGATATGTTCGTAAACTATTATTTGGATGAAATTTTAATGGAACACATGTACGGCTCGTAGGTCTTTCTACGGTCCATAAATGGCAACCGTAGAAACCACCTTGACCCTCAAAATTTCACTAAGTCTCGGACTCAGCTATGAGACATAGCTATGACTGGCACAATGGTTGATAGACCATCCTGGTGAACCGTAAAAAGGGTATTGGGACTTGATTTTTTTGAATTATTTTCCCACTTCCTACGGTTTCCATCTATGGCCCTTAGAAGCTTCTATGGTTCGTAGGTGGTAATTGTAGACACAGACTTAAGCCCAAAATATTTATTTTCCTTCTTTTCCAAATTTGAGGTCTTACAGATAAACATTAATAAAATTATGAAAGGACATTCGCACATATTATGGAATCATGATAGGTGAAAGGTTTTCTCACACATACTTGATTCATGATTTAATGAGCTACTCTATGATGTTTTAAGCTTGGATTAGTAACTTAATTATACTTTTCCTTGTATTATGATATATTATAAATATGACTATGCCATTGGTATTTACTTAGCACCGATAGAATATTAAGATGAAGGCTTTCTCATTAGTAGAGCTCGGGTCACTAGTAGAAATCTCCTTCTCCCAATCTATGTGCCCCCGTAAGATTGTATAAGAAAGACATAGCTCATGGATCCACATAAGCTAGAAGTTTAAGGTCTTTTCCTTGGCAAGCAAAGATATCTCTTTTCCATGTGGGAGCAAGACACCAGATTCCACGTTATAGCTCACGTGGTCTGTATCAGTTAATAGTAAATATCTCACAAAATTAACTAAGTCATTCCTTAAGGGTTTTATGAAGCTTTAAATTGTGATTTTTATATGCATTAATGATGAGCAATATATTCACACTCATTTTAAGCCTTTGTAGTTCAACAATTAGTGTCCTCAATGTCTAATTATGTCCTATTAGGATGATATTTTTATGATTTGCAACTATGAAAGCTAAAGTACAATGTAAATATGAATACTTGGAAGAAAGGCCAAAAACATTAAAAGAAGTGTAAACTCCACACTTGGAGTGACCTAACAAAATGGGCGGATCACACAATTTAGCACAACCACGCCCAAAGTTACAGTACTCATAACTTGAATTAATTGAGACCGGTCGGCAAACTTGAAGTGGAACACTGACTTGCCGAATATAAAGGGAGAACAAGATGACAATCACCAAAAGTGACAGTACTTGGATAAAAAAATGAAGGTTGAAAAGGTGACTAAATGTGGTATTCCATGATCCATCGAATTTGAAATTCTGAATATAACGAGATCACCAACTGATGTTCAAACACCTGAAGACTAAAGCAAATAAAAGATGAGCTGAAAAACAAACAGTGATCCACCGATCATGTCTAAGAAACAAATGGAAGATGAGATAAGATTTTAACTTATTTTAGGCTCTTTTAATTCAACAATTAGTGTCCTCATTGCATAACTATGTCCTAATCTGATGATATTTTGATGATTTGAAGCTATGAAAGCTATGGACAAGGCAAGGATGAATACATGGAAGAGAGTCCAAAAGCATTGAAACAAGTGGAAACTCCACAATCGGAGTCACCTAACCAAAAGGGTGGATCGCCAAATTAGCAGGACCTTGCCCAAAGTGATAGTTCTCATAAAAAGAATTAATTGGACAGGTCGGCGAACTTAAAGTGGAATAGTGACTTGCCGAATTTAAAGGGCAAACAAAATGAACATCACCAAAGGTGACAAGACTTGGATAAAAACAAAACCTTTAAAGGCAAACAAAGGTGGTATTTGGCTATTCGCCGAATGTGAAAGGCTGACTAAACCGGATCGCCAACTGTGGTTCAAAACCAGAAGCCTAAAGCTAATGAAAGTTGTGCTAAAAAGAAGATGGTGATAACACCCAAATGTCCTTTTTAAAACAAATTTAAAGGGAGAGTTGTGGTAGTCAATAAAAACCCAATGAAGAGTCAGGGTCAAATCCCATAGGCAATGGTATAATGTAGAGAATTTTTATCAAGAAATCTGGATTGTAAAATTGCTCATTTGTAATAGTAAGAACAAGGAGGTTTTAATAAAAATATTTGGTTAACAATTATCACAATTAAGCTAGAATTACGGAAATTTCAAGAATTAAGAAGTAATCTAGGGGTGCGGGAATTGGAAAGAGATGTCACATAGGGGTAATTGTGTTGCTCTATATTGATGAACATTCATGAATAGGCTAAGTAATCTTCAATGACGCTAATCTTCTTTGGATCTCATAGCATCCTTGCATAGAATCACCTTTCGGTATCATCTATATGTTAATCTAAACAACCCAATACCTTACCTTATTCTCTTTTTCGTTGCAGAAATAGGGAAAATAAATTTGACCCATAACCTTTATTTTCAAGCAAATTACAGACATCAAACCTAGATTGCTAGTATTGGACTAATTACCCACACCAATCAATCTCTTTCGATTGGTGATAGAGTTGATTGATGTATGGGGTATTGATTTTATGGGTCCATTTGTGAGTTCACATGGGATGAAGTATATTCTTGTTGCGGTTGATTATGTATCGAAGTGGGTGGAAGCAGTTGCGCTCCCCAACAATGAAGGTAAAAGTATCACCACATTCTTAAAAAATAATATCTTCCCCAGATTTGGTACACCGAGGGCGATTATCAGCGATGGAGGTTCCCACTTTTGTAATAAGTTGTTCAAGGTGCTACTTGAGAAATATGATGTCCACGACAATGTAGCCACTACTTACCATCCACAGACTAGTGGGCAAGTTGAAGTGTCCAACAGAGAGATCAAACATATTTTGGCAAAGACTGTGAATGCTAACAGAATGGATTGGTCAAGGAAGCTTGATGATGCTCTATGGGCCTATCGCACTACTTACAAGACTCCCATAGGTATGTCTCCTTACAAACTTGTATATGGGAAGTCTTGCCATTTATCGGTAGAGCTAGAGCATAAGGCTTTGTGGGCGATGAAGAAACTAAATCTTGATTGGGGGCCCGCATCTAATCAAATAATGAATGACTTGAATATGCTTGATGAGTTTCGCCTAAAATCTTATGAAAGTTCAGCCTTGTACAAAGAGAATATGAAGAGGTATCATGATCAAAGAATTGAAAAGCGAGAATTTGTGGTGGGTGATATTGTGCTTCTATTCAACTCTAGGTTGCGCTTGTTTCCGTGAAAACTCAAATCCAAATGGACCGGACCATTTTTGCTCACAAAAGTGCTCCCCCATGGAGCGGTTGAGCTTGAGAACAGTGAAGGAACAAGGTTCAGGGTAAACGGGCAAAGGATCAAGATCTATCTGGGAAATGCAGAAAGTGTGAAAGAGGTTGTTGAGGCCTATGTTCTTGATGAAGTCTGAGTAATCAAGAGGCCTGCGTCGTGCCGCGACATTAAATCAAGCGCTGCTTGGGAGGCAATCCAAGATGTACAATCTAGCCAACGATAGTTTTTTGTTTTCCATCTAGCAGTTTTTTTTTGTTTAGTTGATTCTCTGTATTAATTCATATAGGTATTTTAATTTTTTAGTGTTGGCTAGAATTAGCATAGGATCCGTGTCTAAAAAGTGTCCAGAAAATGTAAAAAGAATAGCCTATTGGTTGCCACGTGTGCAGGTACGCTACGAAAAATCTGCAGAAAATAGTCTGGTGCAGAGGTCTACGAACCCCATCGATGGTCCGTCGATCCATCCACGGACCGTGGATGATGTCCGTAGATCCCAGGTAAGCCCCTAAACTTTTCCAGGGGTAAGGGTGATCTACGGTACCAATCTACGGACCGTAGATTGATCCACGGACCATAGACGGGGTCTCGTAGATCCAAATCCTAATTCCGTCTTATCTGACTCGGACCCCCTTATTTAAAATTCCCCTGATTCGAAATCATTTCTACTTCCCTCCATTCACTCTCCAACCATTTCAAACACTTCAACTCCCCTAAATCACTCCATAACTCCCCCATAAAATCATCTCTTCCATTCCCCCATAATTCCCACGATTCCTTTCCATTCCAAATACTAATCATTCCATATTCCACAAAAGGGTCCGGTGTTTGGGTTAGTAACGAAGATGTGTTTTGTGGCCTTGAAAGCATATGTCATCACACAATCACCCCATTCCCGTTGCTGTAAGGTAATAGACTTTCTCCTCACTTTGAATTTTGATTCATTGACAGATTATCGAAAGTCAGGGATTGGGTCCTGACCTTGGGTAGTTGTAAGATGAAATTGCATGCTAAAATTTGGAAGTCACAATACCCTTGGAACGATAGATAGTGATTGTGTCGCTTGGTTGTCTGTGATTATAAGTCTAAATGTAAGTTTCGACTTAGGATTCCAAAGATTGTCTTAAATACTTTTTAAAATGATTAATCAGAATCATGAGAATGACAAACTACCATGATTAAGTGTTGAAATGCATGATTAGACTAGGACCCTGTTGAAAATGGTCAACCATGTGAGATTGAAAGTAAAGTATGTCTAAAACCTGGCACAACTCCCATCCACGAGACTGACTCACGGACCGTAGATCAATCTACGGACCGTAGATAAGGTCTGTGGATGGAATCACTTGACTGTTCACTAAGTGTGAAACCACGGATGTGGATTACGGTACGTAGATCAGAATACAGACCGTTCTGTACATCCGTGGTTTCCATCTGCGACCAATATAGTTGGTCCTCTGATCCATGGAAGGGTTCCACGAACCGTAGATCAGTCTACGGACCGTAGGTCCCCACGGTCGATGACCACTGTAGCCACTGTCTGTGTTTTTTTTCTGTTTTTCGTTTTTGTTTGTTCTTAGTTCTGAAATCGTTTCGAGTGTGTTACGAGTTTATTATGGTACTAATTACACATCTGAAGGTACTATGGCACCCAAGAAGATAGTCACCTATACAAAACAGGGCAAGTCAAAATATGTTACCCCGAGCTTCAGGTTAATCGACCAGGATAACGATGTGGATACGAACCCAGTATACATTTCTCACAACACAAGAACCTCTCCCACTACTCCCTGAGTCACCAGAGGAACCCCTCGGAAGGTGATTCCCGACGTAGTCATTGTCTCCCAATCTGATGAAGAGCACACACTGATCGGGTCACCAACTAAGGATGCCTCCAGTTCAGAAAATGGGTCTACGTCCGGCTCCTAGTCTGCCCATGCTTTGAGCTCAGCGTCTAGACATGCTATAGGCTCCAAATCTGCCCATGCTACAAGGTCCATTGCGAAGTCAGCCACAGTGTCCGGCCAGAATGAACAAGTAGCCTCATCTGATGAGGCCACTAGCTCAGAGTCAGTACCAGCACCAAGGAATGAGGATACTACTCCAGTGGCCGGCGAGCCAAACAGATGGGGTGTTGAGGGCCAATGGCAAATTTATCGGGATGCCAAGATGAAAAATGACAAAGAAAAGATGGCCCGACTTAATACAGGGAGCTTGCACACATTCCCCTATCATCCACCAGCTTTCTAAACTTCATAAGTGTGACTGGATGGCTCGAGACCCAGGGACTTATAGTGAGGAGATTGTACGGGAGTTCTACGCCTCTTATGCCGCCACTCTTCGTGGTTCGATCTCTAAGCAGTCAAAGACCATAGCCTAAGACCCTCTCACTTCCACTATGGTCCGAGGTTGTTCCATGGACATATCACATGCCACCATCAACCGCTTTCTTTATGGTCCTACCACGGGTAACTCTTGGTCCCAAAACACAGCGGAGTTTGATTACAGATGGGTCATCATGCGGAGCGGCACTTTCCAGAGGAATTCTGAGCAACGAGAGGTTGTTATACTATGGTTGGATAAATACATTGTTGCAGATGGAAAGCGTGCGGAGTGGGTCGCCACACCACGGTTGGGTATCCGAAAGGCCATATTAAATTTTGTGGCCAAGTTCTTATGGTTGTTGGTGCATAACAGGGTGTCACCTACAGAAGTTGACAACCAACTCATAGGGGACAGAGCGGTCATGGTTGCAACATTAGTAGCAGGATTGCAGATTGACTTTGCCCGCATGCTGCTGGCAGAGATTAATGAGAGGGCATTCAAGACCTCCATTACTTACCCCTTTACATGTTTGCTTTTTCAATTGTGCAGGGACTTCAGAGTGCCGATCTGACATTATGATAAGTTGATCCACCCTATTTGGACTTTGGATATAGGCCTCATTCAAGATGAGGCAAATGTGGCGGCACCTCGCAGAGAGCCCCCGGTTGAGGTACCTCCCTTGGGCGCAGATTTTGCAAACACGGTGGGGCCGGCACAGGGCGGTGACCCCATTATACCCGTTCACATTGATACTGTCCCGACCTTCTCTTATCAGGCCGATAATAGGGCTTCTAGCTCATCCCGGTCCACACCCCCTTAAGGAGCTGCTGTTGTCCCGTTGGCCAGAGTACATAAATTAGAGGCTCAGATTGCTACATTGCTGCATCACATCCAGCCTTGGATGAAAATGTCAATAGCTGAGTCCTAGGCCAGAATGGAGCGAAGGATGGAGGGCATGATGGACCGGAAGATCCATGTCGTTAATAACCGTCTCGATGCCTTTGAATTGAGAGTCCTTGAGTGACCATCCCCGACCATAGATCTGTCCTCTTTTCAGACCGAGTTAGCCAGTCTCTGGGTCGACGTTGATGCTATTCTTGCCACCGCTATAGTTGAGCCTCAGGGTGCTCCCGGGTCGTGACAAACATGGTATCAGAGCATAAGTTTCCGGGATGGTCTTAGGTTGTCTCAAAACCACATCTAATAGAGTCTTGTTCATAATGTGAAGCGCGCCACATTATTAATAGGAGGCTATTGGGTGCTAAGAAAGTTTCACTTCTTCATTCTTTTAGTCGTGCCATGGAGTTTCTCTCTATAATGTCTTCCCTTGTTCTGTATGTGATGG
>JAJONZ010092335.1:0-12090 GCA_029582445.1 Solanum paucissectum | reverse complement strand
CGTTCGAACCGTTCGAGGCTAATTTTGCAGTCAAGTAGGCGTAGAGGTTTCTAGAGAAGCTTGCGGAGAACTCTAGAATACCTTAGATATTTCAAGAAGGCCTTGGAGAATTCTAGACCATGTAGAATTCTCTAGAAAAGGGACCAAAGTGTAGATATTTTAGGGACTTATCATGTAAATATTAATTGCATTTTAGTCCTTAGAGAGTAGTATAAATAGAGGTGCCTACCATTTGCAAAGGCACCAAGCAAGTTGCAAGCAATCTTCCTAAAGCAATACAAAAGCCTTCTTCATAAGCTCTCTTTTGATCTTTCTAAGTCTTTCCTTTTCATTTCCTTAGCGATCTTAACATAAAAGGCTTACTTGAGCTTACGAGATCTTGAAAGAATAGTGAGTAAGTTGTCAAGTGCCGCACGGAGTCTTAGCAAGTACTCTAAGTCTGTGACACTAAGCTAACTATGGTAACTAAATATTCTAATCCCTAAGAATCAGCTCTATTATTATACAGATTTCTATAACATATATAAAAGTTCTTATTGTAGATTCTCTTGAGGGGGTGGGGATTGAAAGATCACTCTAAAGTATCTTCCGTTAGACGATTGGATTAGATTCGACCAAAGTTTTTTAGTCATATATTTCTCATTTTTGACTTTCATATATCATTAAACCTATATATATATATATACATATATCAAGAAACGAGTTGCTCCATACAATCTTGAATAAACACACTTAAGTACTTTAACAAAATTAAAAGTTTAATGTAATTGGCATAGTTAATCAAATAGCATACAATAGTAGCCAATCCAATTCTATCAAGTGCCAACTATAGAAAAGCCGGAGCCTAATCTTTTTTAGTGTTGAAAGAACATTTTTTATACTAATTCTTGCATCGGGTATCAGGAAAGTGTAGCTCAAAGTTAATTCCATGATAGACAACAATCACTGCATCTTTGCATCAATTTTCTCATCCCGTGGCTGTACCAGATTAGAATCCACCACTTTATGAATTTCACCTGGAAAGGAATCACTAACCCAACGTTGTATGGTCAAGTCTCTGATAAATACTTCATCACTTGGTCTTGTTCTTGTAAACATCTCCATCATCAGGATGCCAAAACTATAATCATCACAGCTTGTGGATACAATTCCATTTTGTCCATACTCTGAAATACCAGTGAAAAAGATTATAGAAGTTTCCTAGTTAAAATGGAATATGCAAAAAACATAGAAAATCCATTTATATGTAGGGGGAAGAATTGTTTTGAGTATTTAAACGATATGAGAAAACTTTGAAAAGTTTTACTATACCTGGAGCAATATATCCAATGGTTGCAATTGTCCTTGTTTAAACAGAAGCCTCCCCTGCACCTAACAATTTTGAAATGCAAAAATCACTGATATGACCAACCGTTTCTTGATCTAGCAAGACATTGCTTGTCTTCAAGTCACATTAATGCACCACAGCTGTTGAATGACCTTTGTTGAGATAGTCCATTGTAGATGCAACATCTATCACTATATCTAATCTCTACAGTAAGTTAAAGAATAAGTTATAAGAATATAACCATTTATCAAGTGTCCCATTAGGCATGTATTCCAACACTAGGGCTTTGAAATCAAGGTTAGAGTAGCTGGTGATGACTTTGGTCAAATTTCTGTGGCGAAGGTTTCAGAGTATCTCACATTCTATGTCAAAACTTCTGAATGCGCGCTCCAATTGCACATTGCATACCTTTTCTGCAAAAAGGGTACCATCTTTAAGTATCCCTTTGTAGACCTTGCTGCTGAAACTCCCATTACCAAGCAAGTTGGTTTCGTTGAATCCTTCTGTTGCCTGTTCAATTTTATAATAGGAAATTCTTTCATGCTCTTTTAACGGAGACACATTTGTTTGACCTGTATACTTTTTTGTCTTTAGAAATCTTACAAATACACATGCAAGGGCTAATACAAGAAGTAACAGATCCACTCCCAAACTAATGTACAAAACTAAGTTAGCCTTTTTTCCTCTTGGATGACACATGTTGTCACATTAAACATGACATCACCACATAGTGCATCATTAGACAAGAAGTGTGGTATTTGAAAAAGGACCACCAGTGGGAATCTCTCTAATTAGTTTATTGAATGAAAAGTTCAGGTATTTGAGAGACACAAGATCTTTTAATGACTTTAGAATTTCACCAACAAGATTGTTATAACACAAATCTAAGAATTCCAATGCCAACATTTTGCCAAATGAATCTGGAATAGGCCCCCATCTAGTCTATTATGTTCCAGAGAAAGATAAAACAATTTATCTAGACCCCTTAGAGTGCTAGGAATCATTTTTTGACAAATCAATGATTGTTGCCACCTGTAAATTTCCAATTTCAAATTAATAAATTGGATGAAACATTAAATTCTAAAAGATCTTTAAGGCTCCTCAAGCTTTCTGGTAATCTAGAATCCATCTTGTTGTAAACTAGATGAAGTATCCTCAAACTGGTAAATTTTCCTAAGCATGGTGGCACGGAACCAGAAAATTTATTTTGTGATAAGTCCAATGCACCTAGATTCTGTAAACTACACATATATGTCATTTGGTATGGGTCCTTCCATCTTGTTTCTATCTAGATAATATTCTTGAAGGCTCAACATGCGTTGGATGGTTTTTGGAATACATCTGGTGAACTCATTGTTAGATAGACTCATATTTGTCAAACCAATAAGGTTGCCAATTTATTCGGGAATCATGCCCTTAAGTTTACAACCATCAAAAAGTTGGAGAAATTACCAACAGATGCTGGAAAAATGGCATCCAACAGATTATTATAGAACCCGAGATTTTTTCAATGATGCAAGGAAGCTTAATGTTGAATCGCTGATAAAACTATTGTCTTCAAAGTTTAGAGCCTCAAGGTATTCTAAAATACCAAGTGCTTTAGGAATTGGACCTGTAAAACTGTTAAGTGAGAGATCAACCATTTTGAGTCTCGAAGAATTTGAGATTGAATCTGTTGGGTTTTAGCAAGATGTGAATGGGAAATAAGAAGAGAAAATAGAAAATGTTGGGGAACCAATTTTGGAGGGAAAATGAAAAGGCATTGCAAATGAAAAGTCATATCTCCCATATTGGTAGAAGAAAGGAAAATTATTGTCCTTATATTAGGAAACACTTCCTTTAGTTCTTAAAGGGTTAAGAAGAAGGTGCCCCCTCGCGCCGTCATCGTCGCTTGGCTTTGGCTTTGGCAAGTGATTGATTGATAATATTTTTGGACAAAATTATTTAATCAATCTCATTAATTGATTTCATTTCTCTTATAAATTAATTCAGAATGTTAGTTAATTAACATAATTAATTTGGTGTAACAGAATTTATTTGAAATTTGTGTGTAACGGTAAAAACGTTCTAAAGGGACATGTTCCTTCCGAAAAGGCGTTACTCTTCCCAAAAAGACACAACGTTCTGGAACGATACCATTGTCCGAACAGACGCGTTCCTTGCTGTAAATGGCTATAAATAAGAAGTTTTTTCCATTTTTCATTGACTGAAAATTTTTCCTCTCTGCATACATTTTCTTACATAAACAAATTGTCAATCGACTGAGTCTGTGTGTGCTCTCGTTACTGTCCTTGCGTTCGCTAAAATTATTGAAGTTTGAGGTACCGCTACTTCTCTAATAGGTTAATCTGTTTTACCTTGGGAGGAATTAATCTGCAACCTTGGATACTTGAGAGGATTAAATTTCTTAAGGAAACACAATTGGTTCTGTGGACTCGGATTATTATTTCTGTCTGTTTCATCTATTTTCTGTTTCTGTTTTGCTAACCTTAGTACAAGAGATAACAAAATCAGAGATAAAACCACTCATTAATTCCTCCACAGTAAAATTGTTATAGGTTCGGCATTCCACGACCTAAATTAGAAGATAGAGTACCTGAAAGCTTGTTTAGTGAAAGTACTAGGACCTGCACTGCTAATATTTTGAAAATGCTTGTAGGGACAGAACCAGTAAACTCATTCTCAGTTAATCCCAGCTTCTGTAGTTTCTTAAGATTACCTAGCTCCACAGGTATCTCTCCTGTCAATTGTTTGAAATATATTTATGAGTTACCAGTTTGCCTGAAGAGAGAGGAAGAAAATTTTAGATATCTTGTAAGGAACTATCATATATACTACCTTCCAAGAGTTGTTGTCCAAAAAATAATGTTATAAGAGCCGTTAAGTTTTCTAGCTCTCTTGGTACAGTTCCAGTAAACACATTGAACGACAATGACAATCTTTGAAGCTTTCGGTATTTCTCAAGGTTTTGTGGAATAACTCCATCTAAGGAGTTGCTTGAGACTTTAAGCCCTTCCAAGTTTGGAAGATGGTAACATATAGTTGTTGGAAGCTTTCTAGTAAGATTGTTGTTGGTAAGAGCAATCACTCGCATTGTCATAATGCTAAATATTGATGGTGGTATAGGGCCAACAAGTTGATTGAATTGCAGGTCTAGGACAATCAAGTAACGAAGATCACCAAGGGATCTCTCCTACGAAAAATTGGTTGCTCCAGAGGAAACATGTACAGTGTGTAGGTTTGGTAACAAACTCAAAAATGATGGAATGGCTCTGGTGAATTTATTTCTTCTAACATTAATCAATTTCAGCCTCTTCAAATGAGCCAACGTAACTCTGTTGGAAAATCTCCATTTGGATCCTGAGGGAAACAAGAAATGTGAGGTTCCCTATGTGTGGAGGAATGGTACCATGAGGTTGCATGCTAGAAATGTTTAAAGTAGTGACTCGATGGTGGCGGGAGCTGCAATGATTCCAATCTAACTAAGATGTTGTTAGGATGAGAAGAAATGTGTGATTTTAGTGCAAAAAGAGCAGCTTCATCAGTAGCAAGTGAAGTTTGGTTATGAAGCTGAATAAAAACTGCAAGACCAAAGAGGACAATGCAACGTTTACCCATAACTTGTTGGGTTACGAAGGTGATTAGGGGGTCATACGGAACCTTATAATTTGCAGATCATATGGGTGATAAATCAGACGACAAAAACTTATACTAAAAACTAATATTATTATATGAAAACTAATATAAAGAAAAAAAATATTTTGACTGTTGAGAGATAAAATCTCCCCATAAACAAAACTCACTAAACGACTACATTGTGGATTCTATTGTGTTATGTTATGAGAATAGGGATCTTCAATTTATAGATCTCCAAACTTTTCTCTAAGGAAAGAATAAACCAAATATGGAATAAAATTAAAATTTTCTTTCAGAAAAAGTTCAAGCTTTTATGGTAATACTTTGACTTTTCTGTAAGGAAAAAATACAAACTTCAAATAATGTAAGAAAATCAGGGCAAAACCCTAACAAATCTCCCCTTTTGGCTGGATTTTCTTAACAAAACTTGATCCGCCTTCTTCATATGCTTGATAATCTTGTTCTTCACAAAGTCTTCATCACTGTTGCTTTTCATGGTTAAAAATAAGATTTAAAATATATGGATTAAAAATGGTTTTAAAATATTTTATTTTTATTTTCAAAGATGTAGCAACATGAATGTTGAAAATATGGTTTTAATCTTTTCTCCACATGTAGATGGACAAAAATCTTCTTTATCATCAAATTAGTTACAAATTGATTTGAAACCACTTGAGCATGTCTTCAACTTCATTCAAGCATTAGATCATTGAACCACCGGATCTTTGAATCATGTGCTCTGATACCACTTGTTGGGTTATGAAGGTGATTAGGGCGTCATGCGGAATCTTATAATTTGCAAATCATATGGTTGATAAATCAGACGACAAAAACTTATACTAAAAACTAATATTATTATATGAAAACTAATATAAAGAATTTTTTTTTTTGACTGTTGAGAGATTAAATTTCCCCATAAACAAAACTCACTAAACGACTACATTGCGGATTCTATTGTGTTTTGCTATGAGAATAGGGATCTTCAATTTATAGATCTCCAAACTTTTCTCTAAGGAAAGAATAAACCAAATATGGAATAAAATTAAATTTTCCTTTCAGAAAAAGTTCAAGCTTTTATGGTAATACTTTGACTTTTCTTTAAGGAAAAAATACAAACTTCAAATAATGTAAGAAAATCAGGGCAAAACCCTAACATTACTATGTCAAGAAGGTTTCTTTTAATTATATGCCTTGTTGAGCTAAAACAAGAATTGATAATGCAAACCAATGATGTTTAAAACAAGAATTGATAATGCAAACCAATGATATTTAGAAGACCTATTTAATTCTATCAAATTCATTTTATATACCTTACTATGGAGTGCTTTTTGGTTTAGACTTGAGAATGTGAACTTTTAGAACAACCCGAGAGCACTCCCTAGTTTTTTTCGGCGTATTCAACCTCGAAGAGGTCTTATACAAGCCCTTAGCATTCGTCATAGCATATATCATAGGATAACATCACGGAAAATTTAAAACTTTTACATTGGAAATTCAACTTCACTTCATATATGAAAATAGAATCTAACTTCGTCACAATGTACCATCTAGAAATAGAAGTACCGAAAATGAGACTTAGCCCTTACATCAATAAGAAGTCTTGAAATAGGAAAATACAACAATGTTTTTCAATCATAAGCAAAGAACTAAACATAGAGGCTAGATCATAGAGTCTTGCCCTAGGATTTGAGGACTCACCAACTTAGGGAAGCAACTCTAAGTGTCTTGAGAAGTAAGCTTGAATCCTCAACGGCCCGAACCAAAATGTTTGGGGAAAAAGGGAGAAAATATGGGTTAGTACAACACACGTACTAAGTATGACTACTATGCATAAAACCCATTGAAACATGCATAAAAGGACATTTTATTCAAAACATGCTTTTTACCAAGTACATCCAATATGCACACAAAGTAAGCATCATAGTCCAAACCAATATACTTTCATCCCAACATGTAGACAACCCAAGCAATACTAGTACAATGCAAAGAATAGAACCCCATAACCCTATTCAAAGCCAAGTATCACATTAAGAAACCTACTTCATGCATACATTCATAAGATCATATTTCATCATAACTTACCATATTCATAATGATCATACATAACATAGCTTCAACATACATAAGTCATAATCATCATAATCATAAGAGAACACTACTACAACCATCTCTTAGGATCCCACAAGTGCAATGTGCAAGAGAAGTCCCATACCCTCCCTTACACTATGTAGAAACCCTTAAGAAAGTCCTAGTAAGAGTTCACACCTTTCATACCTTCATTTACTTTTACATTAGGGAAATATTGCAATAACCGACATAGACCATGAGAGCTACATGGAATCCGGTGTTCTACTCCCACACCGAAAAGAGAGGGTTAACACTTTCCTAAGGTGTAACCATTCGTACATAGCTATCTAGGTGGATCCACTAGCTAATACCTATGCGGGCACATAGTTAAGGCTCAAGGAGATTGCTTCTAGAAACCCTAACTTACTAACGTGGGGATTTCCATCTCATGAGACAACACATACCATGGGTAATCCAGACTTGCTAACCGTGAGGAAAACCATGTGGGGAGCCGGACTTACTAAACGTGAGACCCCCATCTCATTTACATGCCCTTTCGGTGCTAAGCATCTAATTCCCTTTTGTAATCATCTTTAGTAATCACATAAGTTCACATTAGCCTTTACTAGACTCTTATGTAGACATCTTACCATAATAGCTCATATGTGTTCATAAGTGAGTAACAATCCTTTCAGTTTAGAAACACCTAGCAAGTGAGTAAACCTTTCACTTTATATTACACTATAATCATGAGAACTACCTTTCAATCATATAGCAATCATACCATAACATACATACATACTTCATAGCTAATTCAAGTGTAGAGGGTTAAGGATGAGGAAACTAGGTCATCAACACCACAACAACACATTAGGTATAACATCATTACAATCCAAGTAATTCATCTTTCATACTTGAGTTCAAAGAATAACTAACCTTCATACCTTCTTTCCCTTCATTGGACATTCATACTTCAATTACCCAACAATTCATAAGCAATACATAATACAAAGTAATTTATGAAGTTATAACATAATCAACATTAATATAAACAATTGACATATTCCCTTCATAGCCTTCAAGGCTTCATTCAAAGACCCAACCCTAATTTCATAGAAATTATACATAACCTAGGGTAGAATCATCATAGAAACATGAATTACATAGCATCACATTTAATTCATGATCTTCAATCAATATCCAACACAACTAGGGCTAGAGTTTGGAAAATAAGGAGAAACATGGGTCTTATGGGGAATTCTTCAAGAAACCATCAATACAACAAAATTTCATCCATAATTGTTCACATAACATCAATTAAAGTCAATTTATAACATCAATTTCACTTTAGAAATAAGACCCACGTTTTTGGATTGAAAACCTAGAAATTGGAGATTTTAAAATTCATCTTGAAGGGGCCTCTTGGGGAAACGAATCCCAAGAGTGATAAGCAACCATACCTTAGTTGATTCCTTGAGAATCAATGGAGAAACTCCTAGCAATTTGGGAAGAAACCTTGAAACCCTTGTTCCAATGTATTCTTCTTCTTCTAGAGTTTTAGAGAGAGAGTTTAGAAAGAAGTAGGAGAGTTTTGATCTCAATTGGGTGTTGGGCATTTTGACCAATACTCCTAAATAAAGACTTAAAAACCAACATATACTTAAACCCTAAAATACCCAAAATACCCCTACTTAATTTGGACTTAAAAGGAAAAGTCTCAAAACTCCTAATTTTAATGGTTCCCCGTCAGGGATCACGACCAAGACCTCTTGGGTAGTGAAGTGCACCATGGACCATGGTGTTGTCCGTGGTGTTGGAGGCAGTAGCTCCTCTTTTGTGCACAAGCCAACATTTAGCCATGGCAAGACCACGGAGCCTTCCACGATCCGTGGTGATGGCCTTGGTCATCACTTGGCCTTGTGGTGGCAAGGCCTTCAAGCCTTGGTGTCAAGTGACCTTCACGAGCCACCCCTTTTGCTCGTCTAGTGCACCATGGCCCATAGTGGTGCTCATGATTCCTTGGGCAGTAGCTACTCCAAACGCCCCCAACCTTCAAAACTCTGAGGGAACTCCACGCCCACCTTCATGAGTCGTGAAGTGGACCATGACTCGTGGCCCCTCTCGTGAAGGGCGAGGCAGTGTCTAAGACACTTGGAAGTCCATCCCCTTTGGCCAAGGAAACTCCACGGAGCCTCCCACTTGGCTGTGGTCAAGTCCACGATCCATGGTGATGGCCGTGGAGCTTTAGGTAGTAGCTTCAAGTTTGGGGCAGCCTTGGCCTTTTGCCTTGGCTTGCTCCCTTTCGCTTGACACTCCTCCCTTAGGCCTTAACCCTTAAACCCTCAGAGGACACCTAGATGGTCAACTAACATAGGGGAATTCATTTTTTTATACCTCATCGACGATACGTTTAGGCTCTAGTGTAACCTACAAATTTTTGGGTTGTTACAATATCCCCCCCTTAGGAACATTCGTACTCGAATGACACTTTAATCACTCCTAAGGGAACTAAGACTCAAAACTAGTAGCACAACAACCAGTCACATCATATCATCATATCATATAGAAATTTAATCCACAATATCACTATGCTCGAAACTCTTTAGTTCACATAAGTGTAGGAGGAACTACCTTCTCCATATTCAATGAGCATCAATATATATATTAAGCAATCAACAAGACATTTCTTTAACAAGACAACATCAAGCATGCTCATTACAACTCTCATAAAGACAACATCACACAACATCTATGGGTGCCATTTCAACCATGAGAAACAAAATACATGAAAACTCAAAATACAACTTAAGCATGAATTTTCACAAAAATATGCACATACAAGGAAACCATGTCGTAATCATCAACACATACCTGAGTTTCAATTTTTTTTATACCAAATTAAGAGAGACTACTAGCCTCAACTTTGGCTAGGAATAGGAGGAAAAAGATGAGGGCTACGGGACTTCATGTTGGCCTCAGCCTCCCATGTTGCACCTTTAACTAGGTGGTTTCTCCATAGGACCTTTATGGAGGCAACCTCTTTATTCCTCAACTTCTTAACTTGACGATCTAAGATTTTGACTGGAACCTCTTCATAAGAAAGGTTCTCATTCACCCCTAAACCTTCTAGAGGGAGAATGGACACTAGGTCACATATACACTTCTTTAACATAGAAATATGGAACACCGGGTGAACCGGGGCTAATTCGATGGGCAACTTCAACTCATAAGCGACCTTTCCGACATGCTTCAAGATCTCATAAGGTCCAACATACCGGGGGCTAAGCTTCCCCTTTTTACCAGACCTCATCTCCCCTTTTATGGGTGAGATCTTCAAGTAGACCCAATCACCTACTTCAAATTAAAGATCCCTCTTTCTATTATCGGCATAAGACTTTTTCTGACTATGAGCCGTTTTCAACCTATCCCTTATAAGTCAAACTTTTTCCGTAGCCTCATAGACTCTCTCGGGACCAAGAAGAGCAAATTCACCCACTTCAAACCACCAAACCGGAGATCGACACCTTCTACCATAAAGTGCTTCAAAGAGTGCCATAGCAATACTAGAGTGGTAGCTATTGTTGTAGGAAAATTCTATCAAGGGCAGGTGGTCATCCCAATTACCCTTGAAGTCAATGACACACGCTCTCAACATTTCTTCTAGGGTTTGGATGGTGCATTCCGCTTGACCATCCGTTTTAAGGGTGAAATGCGGTACTGAGTTTCACTTGAGTACCAAGCCCACTTTGGAAAGACCTCCAAAAATGGGAAGTAAATTGGGCACCTCTATCCAAAATAATCGACAACGGGGCCCTATGCAACTTCACAATTTCCTTAATGTACAAATTAGCATAATCTTCCGCCGAATAAGAAACCTTGACGGGAAGGAAATGGGATGATTTAGTCAATCTATCCACAATGACCCAAATGGAGTCATGTTACTTACGGGTTCGAGGCAAACCTACCACGAAGTCCATATTGACCTCTTCCCACTTCCAAGTGGGAGTATCAATATCTTGAGTTAGACCTCCCGGTCATTGGTGCTCGGCTTTGACTTGCTGGCAATTTGAGCACCTAGCCACAAAATTTTCTATGTCTCTTTTCATTCCATTCCACCAATAACTCTCACGTAAGTCACGATACATTTTGGTGGCTCCTGGATGGATGGAGTACCGGGACTCATGGCCCTCTTCTAAGATTGTCTCCCTTAGGCCATCCACATCCGGCACACATAACCTCCATTGGTGCCTAAGCACCCCATCTTCTCCTTTAGAGAAAGTTTCTATTGCTTTGTTGAGGACCGACTCTTTTAGTTCCATCAAAATAGGGTCAAGATGTTGCTTAGACTTCACATCAACAACAATTGATAACTCGGAATTATGACGGACCATGACACCTCCTTTTGGGGAATGTTCAAGTCGGACCCCCAACCGGGCTAGCCTATGTACATCACGGGCTAACTCCCTTTTATCTTCTTCCACATGTGACACACTACCCATAGATATACGACTCAAAGCATCCGCAACCACATTTGCTTTTCTAGGGTGGTAGAGGACACTCATATCATAATATTTCAAGAGTTCCAACCACCTCCTTTGTCGGAGATTCAATTCTTTTTGGCTAAAAACATATTGAAGACTCTTGTGGTCGGTAAACACATCCACTTGTACCCCATAGAGATAGTGTCTCCAAAAGCCTCCCCGTAGAGCTAACGCCAGGAGTGCTAACACAATTCCTCTAGTCCCAGACCATGAGGTTAAGAATGAAGAGTTTCAGAATGCGATCCAACTATTGGCTCAGAGTGTGGTCAACAAGAACAATCAGCAGATTGAGGGAGATAAGCTTAGGGATATCGCTAAGGTAAACAAGAAAGCTAGAACATGGAACTATCAGTACTCTCAGCAGAAATCAGGTGGTGGAAATCACTCACAGTTTCGACAAGATCAGAATAGTAGGGCACCTGGCTCTAAGTCTTAGGGAAGTGTTTCAGGAAATAGGACCTACCCAACTTGTCCAAAGTGTGGTAAGAACCATCCAGGCGAGTGTCTTGCAGGCAAGGA
>JAJONZ010092334.1:0-10562 GCA_029582445.1 Solanum paucissectum | reverse complement strand
TGTATAAGTATTCCACTGTATTAATATATCAATACAATTGGAGGTATAGAGCCATTGTGATTCTTTGTTCTTCTTTCATTCTCCATTGCAACAATAGAACCTGAAAATTTGGTATGCTTTTGAGTAATACACAAATCGAAAGAAGATAGTTCATCCAAAAATTCGTCAAATAAATGAATACATTTTATAACCCTCCTCGCAATACTAATTTCCGCCATTGTAATGGAGAAAATAAAATTTTCAGATAAAACCCTATGAAAATAGAAGGAAAATATAGATGTATACAAATATAATAGTCATAAAAAAGAAAAAGAAAACGCAATTACAAGAGTCCTAATAAAAAAGAATCATAAAAATCACTCCTAAAATGAATCGTGAATTTCAAGGACATGGGAAAAAAAGGAAAAAATAATTCTGTGATATTTGAGAGAGAGAGAGTAATGAAAAGTGATGAGGATCGATAAATATGAGAACATCACCGTAAAACGTGCCTAACTAAAATGATTAGGCGTGTGATGATAATTTTGTCATTTAATACTTATTTATATACATATTAAAAAAACTGATTTTTATTTGTATATAATTATTTTTTCTATTTAACATTTAATTGTATCCATAAAATAAAATAAAAGTAAACAGTAGCTATATATCTTAAATATATACTGATGTTTGCTATATTCTGAAGTTTTTCCTTTTGATTATGTGCCTTTTTTGTGGGAGCATAATTAGGATATTAAATATTATCTATTATCTCTCCTAATACAGACCCATATATACACATTTATTTCTTTTTCTATGCGGTTAATGACTTTTTTATTGGGATCTTGATTATTTGCTTCCTTTTTTAATAAAACTTTTCACGTAACCAATAAAGATGTCGTAGGATTCTATGTGATTCATAGTTTCAAGTACAAACATTGTTTCTAATGCCTTAAATATCAATATTCATCTCATTAGATTCTAACCCTACATATTCCTCTCTTTATACCGTTTGAAGATCAAATTTCTCCAAGTCAGTTGTTCTTTGTACCAAAGAATTAACCATAGTTCAACACTGTTATCAAGTTAATTAGTTCGATGAACAAGACTCCCCGTAAGAGCCCTAGGCTTAATAATTAAGCATGCAATAGTTGTTGATAGTCCGTTGATTGAAAGCTCAAGACCGATGAATGAGTTAACAAAAACGCCTAACAACAGAATTTCTAACAATATCAGTGAGTGTATTGTTATTGATTCATCCGCATCCTTTAAAGTTCCAAAAAAATAAATATATGTTGGTTATAGTAAGTCGAAGGGTAAAGAGAAAGTGCGTGGGGGGATTTTGCCTCATGATAGTGACTTCGAAGACGAAATTCCTCTTGTTAGGGTTAAAGAAAAAGTGTTTGAGGGAAAATTTGTGCATGACAGTGACTTTGAAGATGAAGTTCCTCTTGCTAAAAGATTGCGAGTAAACAATGTTCCGTATTTGAAGGTAATTTTTTTCATCTGATTTATGAATTTTTTTTATTTTTGTGACATTCATGTTTAAATTGTTTTTCTTGGTAATATAATTGTGTCATGCGAGTATTTTTTATTATGTTTTAGAATATTGCTGGTGGATCAAGGAATAGTATTTCAAAGCCTTTAAATCCTAAAGGGCCAAGTTCGACTTTAAAGAAACGGAAAAAGTTGATTCAACCCTTAAAGGTATTATTTTAATTTTGTTTGTTGAATTTTGTTCATTATGTTTTTATTATATTTAACATCTTCTGAATATTAATTATTTCTTTATTTATTTTTTTAGATAAAGAAGAAACAATATAGGTGGTGTTCGTATATCAATATGAATGTTTTTGTTGATATAACAGAGAGACTTGCTAAAATTAATTGTGTTAATTTATTTAAAGAGTCACCGTTTGATTTTCTATTAGACTTACCCATCTTGAAAGTTCAACCTCGTATCATTAGGAGTTTAGTTCATCATTTGTCTAACAAACGTGATGGCATGTTTGTTTTTAATATAAATGGAAAAGAACTGCATTTTGGTCTTAGAGAATTTAGAGCAGTTATTGGTTTTAAGTGTGGTGGGATTATGAATTTTGATCATGATCCTAATTCTACATCAAAACTTCTTTCTCGTTATTTTCTAAATGCTAGCGATAAGGTGTTGAAAGCTGAGTTTATAAGGGTTTTCAAAGAAGATGGGTTGATTGTGGAAGAGGACCTGTTTAATATTTCGATGATTTATTTCATCAGTACATTCATATTGCCATCTCTACCAAAATATTCACATATACCAAAAGATCATTTTTTATGTGTTGAGTCTGGTCAGTACCTTTCGTATTCTTGGAGCAATCTGTCCTTTTTCAATTTACGACATTCTCTTTTGCGTCAAATGGCAAGAGATTCAGATCATGTGAAGTTTGAAGGATTCCCACTTGCATTGCAAATTTGGTTCTGTGAGTGTTGCAACAAAGTTGATGCGTCAATTGCAATTCGTTCATCCAATCGAATTCCTCGCATATTCAATTGGGATATCTCAAAAAACAATATCTTTTTTGACCATCTCAAAAAAGGAATGTTCAGAAAATATGAAAATTAGGTAATAAAATTTTTATAGTTCTAAATAGCTATTTTATTTCTGGGTATGTGCATGATTATATTCATAATTTATTATTTTGTTGCTAGTATATGTTTAAAGACGTTTTGTTCATGGAGGAGGAGCTTGCTGTAATTGAAGTGGAGAAGCTTAACAATTTGAATCATTCTGCATTTAAAAAGAAAAGTAAATGTGGTAGCTTTGCAAGACAAAGTGACAATGTGCAGGCTCACAACGATGAAATGGGTAATGATAAAGAGGTGCCTCATAATTCAGCACATCATGCTGAAAGTGATCTGAGTTCGACAATCAGTAAAGATTTGGTGAAGTTTGCTCAAGAAATTGGTAAGGTTTGATTAAAATCATTATTCATTTATTGTCATATGATATGAAGAAGAAATATTAATATAATTCTCTTTTTTGTTAGGTTCGAGATGATTTGGAAAAGTTAGAAAGAAATATAGATGATAAGTTTAATGAGATGAAGGCTTTTATGGATTCTTCCTTTAAACATATTATTGAAAAATTGAAATCAATTCAAAAAGAAGGTTCAACCAATAAAGATGCAGTTGGTGAACGGGTTAGTGTACCTTATTCATGTGTACCATATTAGTTTCTACATTGCTCACTGTTTTATTCATTAATTTAAGTTGCGTTAATGGTTTATTCAATAAGCACTCCATTCTTTGATTGGTAGTATATTAACTTGTAATTTTAGTTATATTGAGATTTATGGAGTTGTAACATGTATGAGGATATATATTGTGAAGAAAATAAAGATCAGTGTGGTTATGAAAGTTTTTATAATCTTGAAATTAGATTAATTCTGAAAGAGGAAAAAAATAGAATAGTTGCAGGAATCACAACGTTAGTAAATATTTGCATTTATGTTTTATTGGTTATTATGGTAGTATATTATCATATGTAGTTTTGTTGGTATATAAATATGATTATTATCCCATTTCTGTTTGTAGTCAGATTATTGGTTTATTATAGTATTTGATTTATTTATTTATGTTTATTGTTCAATTTGAAAGTTGCAGTGTTGTTTGTATTCTTTTTAACATTTCAGTTTCTATTTTATGTAATTGTAGTATGTTGTTAAAATAGTGATCATGCTTTAAAAAAATATATGTTTAAACAATGGTGAGTATAATGATGCATTCACGACTATTATAAATGTTAATATATATATTTTGTGTTGATTTTTAAATATGTTTAATCTTCTTATTGGTTACATATCTGTAATTAGTTATATTTCTGATTTATTGTAATAGCTGAATGACTTGAAATTTTTATTTACTATTGAGAACATTAAGGTTGTTGTTGAGGATCAACGAAAAGAAAAAGTTAATGTTCAAAATGAACATTTGTAAGATTGTGAAGATAAAGATTGTGTCCAGTCACCATCTTCGATTCGTAATCATGTTTTTGATAACAGTTGTAAGTTCCTTTTGGTTAGCGTAAATCTGTTATTTATAACTATTTTAGTTCATTTCTGGTTTGTGTTTAAAATATCATAAAATATAGCTACATAAATGATGTTTTGTATATCTTAATAGGTGGTGTACCTGTTGATTTTGAAATAAATAGAAATACTCCTACATTGGATGACTTTGTTATGCCCAATATGCGTGAATCACATTTGGTTGCTCTTGAAACTGGACAAACATATGTCTCATCATTGGTGAATGTTGAGTATGGAAATATTTGTGTCACACCTTTGAAAGTTGTTGAAGCTGGAAAAACAAAGTTCAATCAATTTGGTGTTGGTGAGGGTGAAAACACACATCATGTTCGCACGAAGATTCCAGGAAAGTATGCCCAATCACCATACACTAACTTAAGTGAATCAGGTGGCACATCGGTGAACACAATGAAGTATTGTTCATGGAGGCATCCTTTTGTAAATTACAAAAGGTTTGATATGTAGAGTGAAGTTATCCTTCATTTTAAAAAATGGGTTGATGACAAATTATCCAAGAAACGTGGCAAGTATATATTGTTCTGTAATTGTATTTTACTATTTTGTTCATTCACTTTACATGCTATAACTGGACATTTTGTTTTATAGGAAAACTAGTTTATTCACTGCTGCTTCAAATCCAATTGATCCTCGTTTTGAGTTTGGTGTTGGTAGGGTGAAATTAATGGATTGGTTTCACCCTTTGACTTATCTAGGACAGCCTTGGAGAGATTTGGTAAATTTCTTACTTTGTCACTTTATATTAAACTAAGATTTGATATTTGATTTTTATTGTGATTTTTTAGTGATTGGTTAGTAAAATTAGTCGTTATTGTAGTCACTGAAATCTGAGATTTAATTCTATGGGGACAATTATTTTTGCTATGTATGTTAGGAAAAGAAACTCATGACACAAAGATAGACTTCTAAATATAGTTTAATAGGTACATTATCAGATAATGATGATTTTTTTCAATCAAGTTATGATATTATTTTTATTGTTTGGTGCTAACTAATAACACTTGTTATGCAACATGTTGATGTGATAATGTATTATCTTCGTAAGTTTTGCAAGTATGATCCTGATAATAGTGCAAGAGTTACTACAGCTGACCCATTTTCATCAATTGGATTGTACAAATCCATGATGCGTGGGAGGCCAATGGTAAAGACGAAAGTCTGATTAGTATACATCATGAGGTTGCACAATATATAAGAGGTGATAAGATTCTTGCTAATACTCCATGGGTGAATGTTGATTATGTATGCATTCAAGTCAATAGTAGTGTTGCATTCCACTGGTTTCTGGTTGTTTTTTCCATTAGGAAAAGATGTTTATACATTTATGATTCGTAAATGGTTATGGGGTTAAACATACCAAGGCAGTAACAAGTTTGGTTCAAAAACTATCTAAAATGATACCTTTGTTCCTAGTTGCTACTGATTATTATGCTTTAATAAAAGACATTGACTGAAATACAGATGTTCATTATGCTAGTAGGCCAGTTGGTGATCCGTTGCTATATGGTAATAGTGAAAACGTCCCACAACAACGTGACAATTCAACGTAAGTATAATGTGTCTTTTTTGTGATTGATTTTATTATGTATTGTACTAATTATGTTGTTTGTCGTAATATTTGTAGTGTTTGTGGTCTGTATACCTGTGCTTTTGCTGAATATGTGTGTCGTGGAGATAGGTACATTTTCATGTCGGTTTTCAATTCTGAAAATCTTCAATTGAGATTTGGAGCATTATTGTGGAAATATGGAAAGATGAAAATTGATACTGAATCTGTTAGTAAAGATGAAACATCTAAGCAAGGTGGTCTGTCAAATCTGAGGGTGAAGGAATAAAAAGTTTTATTCGTTAAGATAGATTTTTATGAATGTTTTTATGGAGTTGGGTCTCTTTTGTTATTTTGGATAGTACTTTAGTTGCATATTTGCTATGTTTGATGGTTTTGAATTCATTGTTAGATATTGTGTTTATTCTGAGATTATCCATTTTATTTGGTTAAATTCTTGTGATAAATTTATAGTTTGAGTTTGGTTTGTAAATGTATGAGTTTGATATAAAATTAGGTATACATTATGTAAATTACTTAGGTATTAATTAATTAATGAATGTTTTAGGTTGGTATATAATTCAAACAGTTGATTTACTATATACAACCATTATTATGACAATGAATTTTATCATTACTGAAAAATTATACTAAATTCTTTGTATATGATCGATTTAATTTTCATTCAAAGTTTTAGATTGGTATACATTCCAATGTGTTTACCCAGTTTTGTGCTTTTTTCTTTCATATGTGAATCAATTTTTTTTCGTTAACCAAGTGTGTTTATTACGATTTCAGTTCTAAATAGGATTGTATTCTTAACTTATTTCTTCCAACGCAAAGTTTTAGGTTTGTATATAATGTAAGCATTTGAAATTATTATGACATTTGGTTGATATATTTCATCACGTTTACCAAGTTTTGTGCCATTTTTAGTATAAGTAAATAAATTTTTACATTGACATTGTGTGTTAATTATGGTAGCAGTCAAACTAATATACTAACATTTATTACTTTCCAATTAAATATTTTAGGTTGGTATATACTGCAAACATTTGATTTACTATATACAACCATTATTATGATCCTTCATTTCTACATTTGTGCCTACTTATCATAATTTCACCAATATTTTGGCTTATTTTACCATATCAAATCAACAGCAGAATATCATTCAATAATTTCATTTTTTATCACTAGTTCTGGATATGTCAGAACACGTAATCCAGATGAGTACACGATAGCTATTATATACAACCATTTATAACAATTATGACTTCAAAAATATGAATAAGATAACAAAAAGTAATCAACTTTGAAATAAGGTTCCATTGAAATTTAAAAACAGTACATCTAATAAAAGTAATATAGTTCAACTGCATAACTACAAAGTAAAAATAACAACAAAAATACCACAAAGCTAATCTCATGAGATTTTTTTGGGAAAGTCTTCTTGTTTTGCCCAGCTATACCACATTCACTACAGGTTACCTTTCTTTTCTTCCCCTTTCCTTCGGTGAATCCCTTTTTGCGATCATTTTTTGGAGGTCTGCCTGGTTGCTTTCTTGTAATTGTTAGTAATATTACCTCCTCCAAAACATGTGATGGAACATCCCAAGTGCTTTCGCAAGACAAGGGTTCAATTGGTATTGCATATGTATCTTGATAATTCTTATTACTATAATAAGCTGAACAATAATCATCGCGATGTTTATTCCTATATCTGATTGCTGCAATTGGATGACTACAAGGGATCTCATCATGTTGAAATCTGCCACAACTACACATTCTAGTATTCAGACATACCGTAAACCTCTCTGCACCCTCTATAACGGTATAAAGGTATTCTGTTAATGCACGCACCTTCATTTAAGAACATGCATTATCAATAATAAAACCAAAAACATACTATGTATATTAAAAGAATTGTTAATACTTACAATCATACGATGATACAAATTTCTATTGTCCTCCAACATTTCATTGTATTTACGTGTCAAGGCTGTTGTAGTATTTCTATCTTCTTCGTTGTGTTTCTCATTCCAAGCTTCAATTGTTTTTCTAACAAATTCCAACAATGGTATCACTGACAACCTTCTTCCAACAAGAATTGTGTTATTTATTGACTCTGCAATTTACTTGTTAGTGTCCAAGTCCTTTTTACTGGTGAATGTGTGCGTGACCATTTCTCATAATTTGCTTTTAGTAGATATGCACAATATTTTGGATTAATTTGATCCATTCTTCCCATCAATTCATCAAACTCTTGAACAGTGTATGCTTTTGCTAAACTGAAGAATAAGTTTCTCACCTCTTCTGTATCTCTGTATATTTTCTTTAGTAAATTAGTCCACAGATGGTAAATACATGCGTAGTGTCTGAATTTAAGATATACAACTGTAGTAGCATTCCAAATACTCTTGTTTCTATCAGAAACAAAGTACATATCTTCTCTTTCACCGAATGCATTTTTAAAATTCTCAAAGAACCATAACCATGAATTGTCATTTTTCGAATCAACTATTCCGTATGCAAGAGGCAAGATGTGACCTATACAATAAATATCTTCAAAATAAATACAACATATATTATTTATATATATAAAACAAATCAATTTTAATTGCAGTAATGGTATAAATTGTACCTCCTGAATCTAATGTGCTAGCTATCAACATTGTGCCTTCGTATGTTGATTTTAAATGTGTACCATCCACGACAACTATTGGTCGACAATACTCTCAGCCTCTTATACTTGCATCAAGTGCTGTAAATGAATATAAAAAATGATTTTCATCTGCTTTTTTATAATTCACAATTGTCCCTGGATATGTCTTTTCCAATATATATAGATATGTTGGAATTTTTCCATATGATTCGGCAGGATCACCTCTTAATGTCTTGAAAGCTTTTTCTTTACCTCTCCATATTTGCATGTATGTCAATGAAATACCATGTATCCTTAACATGTCTGCTTGTATGTCTGTTGGTGTGTAAACGATTTTCAGATCGACATACTTTTCAACCAACATTGCACCAAGTACACCACTTGTTGACTGTCGCTTTGATTGAATCTGTTTCTTCAATGGACAAGAATGTGTATCATAGAATTTTCTCACTTTGAATAACTTAGAATTATTCAAACATGAGGATTTGAAAATCCATGAACAGTTCTCTGTATCACACTTTAGATAGTAATTGCAAAAACTCAAGCATTAATATACATGGTAAGTTGTTAAAATATATTGGTAATTTTTAAAATCAACATATATAACTCACCAAGTAGGAATTGATCTTTTAGCAATGAAACAAAACTCTCTTAGAAATGCATATCGTTTCATAACTTCTGATATAGTTTTCTTGTTTATATAAACTTGATCCTCGGCCACCAAATCGTGTTGAGGATTTGAAATTATTTCAGTTCCTTCAGTTCCTTCAATATAACCTTCCAAAATTGAATCCATGCCAGTCAAACATAGTGTGTTGGATCTCAAAATATCTTGCCTTATTGTTTGGACATTAGTTTGGTACTCTATAGATTCCATAGCTCTGTCCACACATGTCACACATAAAGGATATTTTAAAAAGAAATCAGAATTACATCTCTTTTGATCTAAATAAACTTGTACAACCATATCGTTATGATTCTTCATTGGTGGAGATGGACCACTCACGAAATACTTGAGTTCCAAATGATAAATTGTTGTGTCCACTCCCAATTGTGAAGATATAGTAGTAATCAAGGCTTCGTATTTGGTGGTTGGGTCATACATCACTCTTTCAATATTGTAATCCACGTAATTACCTGTTTAAAATAACAAATTCTTCATTAATTTAACAAGGAACTTTCAGAATTAATTTACTACAATCATCAAGTTATTCAACTTGGTATTTACATTAGTTTTCGATGGTATATAAGACAGTTATTGATATACTTTAGTAATTTACCAAAATTTTCAACAATTTATTGAACCAATAATATACAGACAAAGATTACATATCCTTAAACCAATTTTTAAAATTTGTTATTTTTTTAGGTTACCACCAATAAATGTAGGAACAATTTTTCATATTATTATATACACCAATTCAGATAATTAAAATACACTAAAAGATGTACCATATTTTTATTTATGAAGATCTAATTATATACCATAGATCGTAAAACTTGTGCTTATTTACAACATCAATTACACCAAATAATTTATTGCACCAATCATTATAACATACATATTTTGATATGTAAGGTAATATAAATTTGACCAAAAAATACACCAATACATACATCAGTCTATTAGTTTGGTGTCAATTCTTAGCAGCAAATATACCAGCATATGTACCAGGTGACATACCAAAACAAAATTTTCAATTTGGTATTTTATTAGGATACCACCAATCAACATATGGACCATTTTTCTAATTATTATATACACAACCTAAATAATTAAAATACGGCAAAAAATGTACTATACTTTTAATTTTGAATCGGCCACCAATAAATGTAGGAACAATTTTTCATATTATTATATACACCAATTCAGATAATTAAAATACATTAAAAGATGTACCATATTTTTATTTATGAAAATCTAATTGTAACATCTCGCAATTTGAAATAACTAGGAAGAAACTTATAATTGGAAATAGTCATTTTTGGAAAGAATTAAAATCTGAAAAAATTTGTTTAAGTTAAGAAAAGTGAGTTTTTGGTCAACTTCAAACGGAAATAACTCCTAGCTCAGGATAATTTAGGTGTAGTTCTAGATATGGTTGGGAAGCCCTTGGAATGATCTTTCCAACGCCGCCGAGTTTGCGTGATTCTGAGTTCGTATGAGTGAGTTATGCCCTTTGGAAGTAGGGTTGTTCGAATAAGGAAAGTCTAAAACCGGATTTTTGAAGGGTAATTTAGTCTTTTCCTTACCTTATTATTCTGATTCGTTTTTAAGAGTTAATTG
>JAJONZ010092333.1:0-31202 GCA_029582445.1 Solanum paucissectum | reverse complement strand
ACTGACTTTATTAGGTTGTCGGTGATTTTTAAGAAAGAAGACTAACACAATTTCGTCGGTTATTTTTCACACAAAAATACACAACACTCTTAAAAAGAAATTATTATTTTTAAAAAAGAATTATTTTTTGTTAATTTTTAATTTTTTTAACTAAAATTAACTGACACGTGTCGATTTAAAATAAGAAGTTGCATTTGAAGAATATATATAAAATAAAAAAATCATAAAAATAGTATTTCGTGTTAAAATGGAACAAAAAAAATGGAGTTCAAGGGTTAAAATGGAACAAGGCTAAGTTGGAGTGCCAAAATGAAAAATGGGGTCAAGTTTGAGGGGTTGTGTATGTGTTTGGCCTTTGTATTACTATCTTTATTAGTATTTGAGATACAAAAATATCACTATTAGATTGCTATTATCCATTTAACAATAACAATAAATTTCACGAGTGAAATCTAAAGAGGGAAGAGTGTAAACATATCTTATTCTTTCTTCGGGGAAATAAAGTATTTTTCAGATACTAATAGAGACTTAGAGAAGTTGTTTATGATAGACATTTCTGCTTTCAATTTTCTAAAATAACCTTGACAGCAAATTAAAGATAAGGATATTTTTGTCTTTTCAGCAGAATTTCTAAATTTCCTTCTCAATTCCTCTTTATTTTGCTCTTAGATGAACTCCGGCTATACTCCACCCTTAATTTTCTCTTTCTCCATCTTCGTCTCGCCGGAGCTCCGACGAATTCTTCCCCTACTCCGATTGAACCCTAAAATAATGGACAGGAGCTAAAAACATCTCGAAAATCGTCTAAAAGGAGGAAGAAAGAGTGTAAAAATGGGGAATAAGATCGCAAAAACGACACAAGCGTCGGCAATGGAGTATTACCTCCACGACTTGCCGTCGTCGTATAATCTGGTGCTGAAAGAAGTTGTAGGTAGAGGTCGCTTTTTGAAATCAATTCTCTGCAAACACGACGAAGGACTTGTGCTTGTAAAAGTCTATTTCAAAAGAGGGGATTTCATTGATTTACGCGAATATGAGCATCGTCTCTCCAAAATTCGTGATATATTCACCTCCCTTGATCATCCACATGTTTGGCCTTTCCAGGTCAAGTAAAATTGGCAGACTCTTCAATAATTTTTTACTGATTGACTTCGAATTAGATTTTGTTTAGCAGGTGATCTTTTATTAGTAACATATTACTCCCTCCGTTTACTTTTACTTGTCTACTTTGGACTTTGCAGGCCTCTTTAAGAAATAATGATTAATATGAGAATTTTACAGGATACTTGATGTATAGTTGGAAAAGATTTGGGAATAAATAATTAATGTTGTGGGTAAAACATGAAGATATGCTAAAAGTGAAGGTATTTTTAGTATAGTGGATAAGTAAAAGCTAATGGAGGGAGTAGTTCTATAGAAATCTAAATATTGAGTCTTTGCTTGATGTGGAATGTTGCAGTTCTGGCTTGAAACAGATAAAGCTGCTTATTTGTTGAGACAGTACTTCTTTAACAATCTTCATGATCGTCTTAGTACCCGACCTTTCCTCTGTCTTGTTGAGAAGAAATGGCTTGCTTTCCAGGTAATATTTCTTGTTCTATTATCCCCATTGCTTGAAAGGTCTATCGGAAATAGCCTCTCTACCTCCCTAGGTAGGGGTAAGGTCTGCGAACACTCTAGACCCCCCCAGATCCCACTTGTGGGATTACACTGGATATGTTGTTGTTGTCGTCATCATCTCCATTGCTATAATTCTGGTTTATCAAGTTGCAATAGTCATATCATGTATATATACTTTTGCAGTTGCTTTATGCAGTGAAGCAGAGTCATGAGCATGGAGTGTGTCATGGTGAGATGACTCATGATGTAAAATAACTGACATGACATGGAAAATCTATGACTTGCTCAGGCCTTTATTTTTTCTCTTTTTAAAGACTGACATGAACTCGGTTGCAGGTGATATCAAGTGTGAGAATGTGCTAGTCACATCTTGGAACTGGCTTTATCTTGCAGACTTTGCGTCGTTCAAACCCACTTATATTCCCCATGATGATCCTTCTGATTTCTCCTTCTTCTTTGATACCGGTGGACGAAGACGATGCTATCTTGCACCCGAGGTTCGAATAAGTTGTTTCCCTTTGTTGTTTAACATAATTAAAACACACTGATTTATTTTTTATAAATTATTTTGTTTGCTTAATACAAAAATGAAGTTTTATTTGAAAATTAGCCAGTCATTTATTGACAGAAAAATTATAATTTCATGCAAACAAGTTGCACATCTAACCATGGTATTTCGATTTCTAAGTATCTCTCCTATATTTATGAATTTTGTGAGTAGTGAACGCGCGAAACTCTTAAGACTGTCTCCTGTATTTTTTATTGTTGTGAATAGTGAATGCTACACATAATGGATATCTTGTGCGTGCAATTGACTGGTGAGGTCAGATAGAGTTGATCTTCACTTACTCCACTGCCTAATTGCATTCCGAACACAGCCACCTATTCACTATTTCCCACTTTGAAGGGGAGGAACTGTTCCTTTATGTCAAAGACTGAACTGTTTGTGATTCTCATATAGTCTTAACCTTTATATTCAGTGGACAACTGTAATGAGATTTAGAGAAGTAGTTTTGTTAGTAGAAACTAAGTGCAAATTGTACAAGAAAAATAGATTATTAGTTATGAGTGTGTTCAAGAGCTGTTCAGTGTGGGCTTTAGAGTGAACTTCGGGAGACACCAATAAGCTTGAATAAGCAATAATATGCTTGAATTGCATGTATCTTAACAGAAGGGGAAGAACTGCACATTTCTCCCGGAGGCAATGGTATCCTTGTCCCACACCATCTCCCCTTTAATAGATACGTTATTCGTATAAAGTAATTTTGCATAAATGTCACTAATTTTCAGAGATTTTATGAGCATGGAGGTGAGATGCACGTTTCACAAGATGCTCCTTTGAAGCCATCTATGGACATCTTTGCTGTTGGGTGAGATTTTTCTCGAGTCATTATTTTGGAATGGCCTCTCAAAACTTTACTGTTTCTTTTTTTCTTCTCCTTCTAAATTTACTATTAAGATACTTGAACTAAAGTTTCTTCTAGAAATTTATTATAATGTTTATATATCAACTCTTTATGTGGTGATTTCCTTCCATCATTATTTGCTAAGTTGAGCGGACTCTTCACTTTTGATGCTGCACCTGTGTTGGATTCTCCAAAAATACTCTACTTTTGGAGAATCCGACACGCATCCATTGACATATTTGAAGAGTCCGAGCAACATAGATTATTTGTGTTGTTGCATTTACCATGTTAGCACTGGTATCAGCATGATGGTCACTTGTAAGAATCAGAGAAGGTTATTTGTTAATTCGACATTAGGTACAGGCGTACAGCAATCGGAAGATCTAGGAAAGTTATGAATTGCTCAATAATTTGCCTTTTATTTTTTATAATCATGTCACATCGAACAAAAAACCTATAGAAAAGACTTGTGGAGAAATCCTTTTTCTTCTCTAAGACTTTTTAGTAATATTTAACTTTTTAGGGATCAAAGTGTCATATACTTCTTCTAGCAATTTCTTTATATATCTTGCATACTATTAAAACTAGATAGTTCTCCAGTTAATTGTCATCTATTTTTCAGCTATCTCTGCTAGAAATCCTGCTTAAAGTAATTCACGACTATAAAATTAAAGATGTTTCCTTTATCAACTAGAACAATAATTGCTTTTGATTATACAATTAGAATAATGATTGTTGCAGAGAAATCCTTTTTATCTTAAGACTTTTGAGTAATATCAAACGTTTAGGGACCTAATCTTCCTACTTTTACTAGCAATTGCTATGTACACCTTACATGCTATTAGCAGCTTAACACTTGCTAGTTCTCCAGATAATTGTCAGCTATTTTCCTGTTGTCTCTTGCAAGACATCATACTATAGTTCCTTATCAAAAAAAAGACATCATACTATAGTTCTGCTAAAAAAATAAGGATGTTTTCTGTAAGAACAATAATCAGTCATCCTTCCCTAAATAAACAGTCATCTTTAATTTAATGGGGTGGCTCCTTTCAACAAAATTAGCTCATGCAATTTGGTTCATTTATTTATCTGGTTGATATAGTGTGATGTCACATTTTACTAAATCAAAATGCTGAAATCAGATAAAACAATTTAAGTAGTTTTTTTCCCTGGCTTGAATTATAATAACCTTCTTTTGTCTAGCTCAGTTATATTATTAATATCAATATTAATTTATAGTAAAATCATCCCACTATCATTAATACAATTATTTTTGTTATTTTCATCAGTATTTAGATGAAATGATGGCAGATTGAAACGTATCTTATATTAAAAGTGTTTTGGACTTCTTGCAAAATTATTATGAGAAATCCAAATTTTGTTATAATAGGACTTCGAAGTCCTTGACGAGAAGAAATAGGACTTACTGATACAAAGCATCATGTTGTATCTCTTAGCGGCTGCACTAAATTACTTGGGCCAGGATTTATGCCTGAAATTTGGTTTAGTTGCTTGAGTTATCATGAAAAGGGGGTTACTGAGCTTACATGAAAACAGAAAATAAATCTAAAAAAAATTAGATGGAGGCACCCGTAGGTAAGATAATATGTGACACGGTGGTAGGTAAAAACTGATTAAAATATGTAACAAGATTTGTAGAAGTAAGAAACACACATGTCATTTTCATGTAATAAGGATTTGAGTATTTGAACATCATCTACATTGCACCAGGTGTGTTATTGCTGAGCTTTTCCTTGAGGGCCAGCCGTTATTCGAATTGTCTCAACTGCTTGCTTATCGCAGAGGACAACACGATCCCAGTCAACTTCTGGAAAAGGTGTCTTTTTATTTTTGTTTTTGTTTTTGTTTTTCTTTCTTAGTTTCTTAGTTTCTTAGCTTAGCATTTTTCATCTTTTAATACCTTTCTTATGGTATTGTAGCACCATAGTCTGTCAAATTCTGTTCTTCAATGCGATGTTTTGAACATGACTTGAAATTATTTAATTTAAGGTTGTGCATAAAAAATCTTTCTTAAGAGTTACTTGTGTTCTATTCGTCAATTCTTGCAATTTTCTGATAAATGCTTATTTGAATTCTTCAATGCAGATTCCAGATTCAGGAATCCGGAAGATGATTCTTCATATGATTCAATTGGACCCAGACTCACGATATTCTGCTGAAAGATATCTGCAGAACTATGCAGGAGTTGTGTTCCCAAGCTACTTCTCACCATTCCTTCATAATTTCTATTCCTTGTTGAATCCCCTTAATTCCGATGCAAGGGTAGGATTATAAGTGTACATCTTTTGTTTCACTTGGTCACCCGCTTCAACATTTGTACTCAGTAGCCATATCTTTTTTGTAGGTTCTGATATGCCAGACCTCTTTTAATGAGATCCTTAAACAAATGATGAGTGATAAGCCTGGTGACAGGAACCCCCCTGCTGTGAGTCCACATTCAGTTCCTGTCAGTCAAACACGGCAAGTGAGTGATATGAACGAAAATCTGAATTTAGTGAAGGACTCATTGAGCAACAGAGAAGAGATTGAGAAGGGCTCAGTTCATGATCGCTTTGATCTGCTTGGCAACGTGAACACTTTGCTCAGGGATGTGAAACAAAATAATCAATGTCCTGTTGTGAAGCCTGTGCTGGAGGATATAGCCAATACAGCATATTCTCAGAAGCAAAGACAATGTCACATCCAATCTCCAGGTGAACAAATCCCAGTGAGATCCATTTCTTTCAAGAGAATTCACCATCCCTTTTTAAAAAAGATCACCATGGAAGATTTGACTGTGTTGATGTCTGACTATGATAATCAATCGGACACTTTTGGAATGCCTTTCTTACCACTTCCTGAAGAAGTAATGAGCTGTGAAGGAATGGTGCTGATAGCCTCATTGTTGTGTTCCTGCATACGTAATGTCAAATTGCCTTTTATGAGGAGAGGTGCTGTGTTGCTGTTGAACTCTTGTTCCTTGTACATTGATGATGAAGATCGGTTGCAGCGGGTACTTCCACATGTGATAGCAATGCTGTCGGATCCAGCTGCAATTGTTCGTTGTGCTGCCTTAGAGACTTTATGTGATATTCTTCCTTTGGTTAGAGATTTTCCTCCAAGTGATGCCAAAATTTTTCCTGAGTATATTCTCCCTATGCTTTCCATGCTTCCTGATGACCCAGAGGAGAGTGTTAGGATTTGTTATGCAAGCAATATATCGAAGCTTGCGCTAACAGCTTATGGTTTTCTGATTCACTCAATAAGCTTGAGTGAGGCAGGTGTTCTGAATGAAACAAATTCATCACAGAATTCATCAATATCGACCTCAGGCGAACCAGTACGGCCACAGAGTCTAAACAGTGATACACAACTTGGTCAATTAAGGAAGTCAGTTGCTGAGGTTATTCAAGAACTCGTGATGGGCCCAAAGCAAACTCCAAACATCAGGAGAGCACTATTGCAAGATATTGGTAACCTTTGTTGGTTTTTTGGGCAGAGGCAAAGTAATGATTTCCTGTTGCCCATTCTCCCTGCTTTTCTAAATGATAGAGATGAGCAGCTCAGGGCAGTATTTTATGGGCAAATCATATATGTCTGTTTTTTTGTTGGACAAAGAAGTGTTGAAGAATATCTTTTCCCATACATTGAGCAGGCATTGACTGAT
The DNA here is from genome assembly GCA_029582445.1 of Solanum paucissectum. Taxonomy (NCBI): domain Eukaryota; kingdom Viridiplantae; phylum Streptophyta; class Magnoliopsida; order Solanales; family Solanaceae; genus Solanum; species Solanum paucissectum. Next base: position 24,509 of record JAJONZ010092333.1, on the reverse strand, counting down.
ACAACTGAGGCTGTAATCGTCAATGCACTAGATTGCTTGGCCATTCTCTGCAAAAGTGGCTTTCTGCGCAAGCGGTTCCTACTTGAAATGATAGATCGTTCTTTCCATTTGTTGTGCTACCCTAGCCAATGGGTAAGGAGGTCATCTGTCACCTTTATTGCTGCCAGCAGTGAGAACTTAGGAGCAGTTGATTCTTATGTTTTTCTTGTTCCCGTAATAAGGCCCTTCCTTCGCAGGCAGCCAGCATCTCTAGCTTCAGAAAAAGCTCTTCTCTCATGTCTGAAGCCATCAGTTTCAAAAGAAATGTATTATCAGCTTGTGGAGAATGCAAAGAGTTCAGATATGCTGGAGAGACAAAGAAAGATATGGTACAATTCAACACCTCAGTCAAAACAATGGGAAACTGTAGATTTACTTGACAGAAGTAGCAGTGAGTTGGATCGAATGAAATACTGGCCTGGGAGAAAACATGATTTTCCGGGTTATAAATCTGCTAGTGATTTAACTAAACCAATTGATTTTACTGATTGTGATGATAATCCGACCAAGGTGAAATCAGTGGGAAGCTTAATACAAGATCCTTCGAGCATGATGGATAGCAGTGATCGCCTCCCCTCAGAAAAATTACAGCTATCTGGCTTTGTGTCTCCGCAAGTCAGTGGTATGAGCAGCTTTATTGATAAATCAGCTGATGGCATTCCTTTGTACTATTTTAAAGAGGATAACAAGAGACCAGCAGGCACTGGTGTAGCAGCCTCTGATTCCTCATTTCCATATACTTCATTTGGATTTGGTTCTTCATCCTTGCCTTGGATGGATCCTGTGAACAAATCATTTAACTTGGCTAATTCAGTTCCAGCACCTAAGCTTGTGTCAGGTTCAATAAGCATTGGCAATAGCTCCACACTGTTGCGGAGAGTTGTACATGAAGTGGAAGACAGGGAAGCTGATCAAACAGCATATGTGAATAACAAGTTTCAGGACATTGGGTCTGGTACATCTAAAATGGGTTCCCTAACAATGGAAAACAACACAGCCGCAACAGATAGAACTGATTTGTCATCTTTTGCCAGAACATCCATGATTACCGATTCAGGATGGAGGCCTCGTGGGGTTTTGGTTGCTCACCTCCAAGAGCACCGTTCTGCTGTTAATGATATATCCATTTCAGCAGACCACAGCTTTTTTGTTAGTGCATCTGACGATTCTACTGTTAAGGTTTGGGATTCAAAAAAGCTAGAGAAGGATATCTCATTCAGATCAAGGTTAACTTATTCTTTAGAAGGAAGCCGAGCTTTATGTGTTACCGTGCTCCAAGGTTCTGCTCAAGTTGTTGTTGGAGCATGTGATGGAACAATACATATGTTCTCTGTTGATTATATCTCCCGAGGACTTGGTAATGTTGTCGAGAAGTACTCTGGTATTGCTGATGTGAAGAAGAATGAAGTGGGAGAGGGTGCTGTTGCAAGCCTTTTGAACTACTGTTCAGATGTTGGTGCCTCAAAAATGATTTTGTACAGCACTCAGAATTGTGGGCTCCATCTGTTGGACACAAGAACAAGTTCACATGCCTGGAACACCAAAGTTTATCCCAAAGAGGGCTATATATCATCTCTAGTTGCAGGGCCTTGTGGAAATTGGTTTGTATCAGGTTCCTCAAGAGGTGTACTTACACTTTGGGATTTGAGGTTTTGCATACCGGTTAACACATGGCAATATTCTCTTGCCTGCCCAATTGAGAGAATGTCTCTTTTTCTTCCTCCTCCTAGTACCTCATTGTCTGTAGCAGCAAGGCCCCTTGTTTATGTTGCAGCAGGTTGTAATGAAGTTTCTCTCTGGAATGCAGAGAACGGGAGCTGCCACCAGGTGATGTGTAATTTTTCTTAAGAAAAGAAGCCCTGACTTATGTGCTTTTAGTTCCAAATACTAGTGGGTAACTTTGTTTTTATGTGGTCAGTCCTTCGGTCTATTTAACTCGATATTTTCCTTTATTTGGTTTATGTGATGTATCCAGTATAGATATACTTGAAAGTGGCTACCGCGTCTGGGGATTTGAGATCCTTATTAGGGAAGAGTGCAGTGTCTGAATATTTGTCTGACTCTCTCTCTCGCTCGCTCGCTCTGTGCCTTCCAGCTTTCTTTCCTTCTATACTGAAAGTGTTTGGATGATAAAATCCTTCGTCAGCACGTTGTAATTTCTTGGTGGTATCTGATAGATGCTTAATAAATTGGAAACTTCATGCTAGAATTGTTTGTCTTGGATGTAACTACTGAATTTAAGATTCATTTACGTTTATGATGGTCTTGTATAAAATATGGATGCTTGACTTGTGTAATCTATCATTTAAGATGAACCATTGTTCTTGGGACATGCTATGAGTTGGTACAAAGTATGTTTTCTACTCTAGTGACTTTTTCCAACTTTGCAATTTTGTATTTTTTTGCTGCAGGTTTTGAGGGTAGCAAACAATGAGAATGAGGCTGAGAACTCCGACTTACCTTGGGCTTTAGCGAAGCCATCAAATAAGGCTAATCCTAAACAAGATCTAAGAAGAAATAATGGTTCAAAGTACCGAGTTGATGAATTGAGTGATCCGCCTCCTCGCCTTTTTGGCATTCGTGCATTGCTTCCATTACCTGGTGGTGATTTGTTAACAGGGGGTACTGACTTAAAAATACGTCGCTGGGACCATTGCAGGTTCTAGACTGTTTCTCTACCTTTATGTTAAATTCACCTAAATTTTTCATATATAACTCAACAAGTCTTGCATATTTCAGCCCGGAACGAAGTTATTGTGTTTGCGGACCATCTATAAAGGGGGTTGTTAATGATGACTTTTATGAGACAAAATCCAGCTTTGGCGTACAAATAGTGCAGGTATGTGAATTATCAAGCAGGATCCACTTCTTCCTTTTACAGTTGTGACGTATAATTTATGTCTTATGATTGTTGGACTACTAATATATTGCATTTGCTCGTCATAAAAGGAGGCGAAGAGGCGACCTTTGGCCACCAGACAAACAGCAAAGGCAATCCTTGGAGCTGCTGCCGTTGATGCGGCTGGTTGTCACCGTGATTGTATTCTCTCTTTGGCTTCTGTCAAATTAAATCAGAGACTTCTGATATCAGGTAGCAGAGATGGAGCTGTTAAGGTTTGGAAGTAAAGGAACCTTGAGATACTTGTATATATATATTATTGTGTACATATTCAGAGTATATGTAGCCTCTTTACTGTTTAAAAACATTAGTTGGAATGTACAGAAAATGGCTTCTTTTGTGTTTAGAGATATATGACAGATTTCTGAGTCATTACCACACATGTATTAATTTCTGGTAGATGCCCTTCTGGATTACTATTAGATTATATTTTAGTTATAACATCTATTATTTTTATAATTTGTAAATACAATATGATTATGGCCATTGTTCGTACCTCTGCATTTGTTCAATCTACATGGCTCTATGAGAAATTGCTAATACAATATGTTCAATCTACCAGACAAGTTCTTCAAATGAAAAAGCTGTTCCTTGTTCTTGGAGGAATTCAAAACTGAAAGTGATGTTAGGAAATGCTTTGGTTTGTAAGGGTTCCTTCGCCGGAAAATTATATGATATTATATGAGGTTGAAGTATTTTTGTTCTACGTTTAGTATATATTGAATTTCCTTGTCTTTCTGGTGTATTGTTCTTATATTTTGGATCTGCTTACTTACTGAAGGTGACTTAATTCTTTTAAATCTTTCGAAAACTAAAACAATAGTAGATGTGGATCTACCTATAGTATAGTATGGGGTGCAAGTGGGTTTTTTTAATCTCCTTCGACGGAAAATTATATGGTATATACAAGGTTGAAGTTACTTTTGATTAATGTATAGTAGATATAATTGAATTCTCTTGTATTTCTGGTGTATTTATTTTCTTATATTTTGAATTTTCTTACTCAAGGTGACTCAATTCTTTTAAATTTCGCAAAAACTAGATCAATATATAGTAGATGTTGATCTATGTATAATAGGGGACACAAGGGGGCTCATTTGGCTCCCCTTCGGCGGAAAATCATATAGTATATACAAGATTGAAGTTATTTTTTATTTATATATAACAAATGTTAAATTTTCTTTTTTTTTAGTGTCGAAGACGATTCAATTATTTTAAATCTTTTAAAAACTAGATCAATAGACCAATGGCGTGCAAGTCTTTCAATAATCTCTTGTGCCATTTGCTTTTCTTTCAAAGGATAAGATCAATGACCAATGCCGTGCATACAACATCTACAAATTATTGTATATATTTTTTAAAAGATTGTGTTAACTTCACATAAAAATAATGATTTTTTTTTTCAAAATTAATAAATAATACAATTCTGTTATCAACTTCCATTATATAAATCATTTAAGTCCACATCGTGTAAGTCGGTAAAGGTCAACAAAACAATCATAATTTTCTTTATTTTCTCCATCATTATTTCCTTATCAATCTCAATTCATTACCCTAAAAAGGAATAGAGAATTAATAGTGTAAAACAATTATTAACATAGAATTCTAAACTTTTAGGCACAAATAGACATCAATATATAGTGGCCATGAATTATTGAGGCCCCACCAAAATCAAAGAAACATAAAATAATAGTAGCGTACGCTAAATTTTGCATAAATAATGTCAGCATATTATCATCATTTGGTTCTTATCTAAATTAATAATAAGATATGATATTGTGGGTATTTTCAAAGATTTACTTCTTGTAACATATACATATTTACTTTATATTATTTTCAAAAAATGTTAGCATTTTCTATATTATATTAAATTTTTTTTTAAAAAATATTTACAAATATAGACAGCAAATGTGTTATTTCAAATGATAATAGTCCTTTGTCACAATTTACGTGTGCTCAAAGATGTGTGATGCACTTTGATTGAGGTTTAAAAAAATATAAATATTTTATCTAGCTATAACTTATTTATGGTCTCGTTCATTGAAATTGAATAAAGATAAAACGAAAGTTTAAAGTTCAATTGTTTTTATATATAAAAACATATCATTTCTTTGAAAAATAAAAATAAAAAAGTGTATCATATAACTCGAAGCAGAGAAAATAATTATTATCTTGAATGACAAGACATTACATAGAAAATAGCTAAAAAGTCCATGTCTCACCAGCTTGCAAAATCCTTCCATAGAAAGTGATTATGACTTCTACAAATTAAATAATATCAACATTAAAGGGAAAAAAACTCAATAAAATCAAAGGTCAATAACCAATGGTTAGCAATTAATCTACTTATTATATGTTCCTTGTACTAATAAAGGTCCAATACTAGGACTTCTTTATGGATTAGTTAATCTAAGTATTTAGTAATATTATCAACTCGACAAAGATCTTATATTTAATTTACACTCAAACAATACAAACAAAACTATGTGGAGTCCTTGGTGTCATACATGGTGTACTATATTTGAATATAGTATCTTTAAAAAGGACCTTCAACTTCCAATCAAATTGAAGATTTATGAAACTAAAATACAAAAAGAGCACAAACACTAAAGGGCCAAGTAGAGACTAAAATAGCAATTACTTTTTCATTTTGTCCAAGAAAAGTAGCACTCATATTAACGGGCAATCTGGTGCACAAAGTATCCTGTGTTAGTAGGGGAGTATGATGCAAAGTCTATCATAATGCAAGCATTAGTGACTATTTTCACGACTTGAACATGTGTGAAACCTTTACCGTTGCTCCAAGACTCCTGGTTCAAAAGTAGCACTCATAATGCACATACAAAATCACCACTTGTGTCAATCTCATCATCTAAATCAGCATCAGTATCAAAATCATCAAGATCCATACTAATGCTGCTATGAACAAAATAATCACTTGCTTTAGACCCCTCTCCTGGTTCTCTTGCTTCTTGCATTATAGCCAATGCTTCTTCAATGCTTTGCAATGGCTTTTCTTCACTATTCATTTGTACTAAACTAGCTTCCTCTCCTTTCATAAATTCTTTAGGCAAGTTCTTTGAGAACCATGGATGCTTCTTTATTTCTTCGATCGTTATCCTCTACAAGCATAAAATTAGACGATTAGCATATTCTAGGATCAATCTGCAAAATCAAAACGATTAAGAACTAGTAACAACCTTCTCAGGATCAGCAATGAATATCCGAGATAAGAGGTGATTACACTCCTTGGAGACTCGGACGTAGTAAGGGATCGAGTACTGCACACTTAATATCCTCTGTCACACAAAAGAAGAATTAGACTAAATAGCTGCCCATCCAACCGCTTAAACTAAAAATAGCCAGCAGATGTATAATATATGTTTTTAGCTGTGTATAACCTATGTATACCGGCTAGGAAAAGTAACCAATAAATCAGGCCAGCTATTTGTGTAGAGATATAGTCAAAGAATGAGTATCTTTGAGACAAATTAACAAGCAAATCAAGAAGTCAACTATGGTTTTTAAAGAAATGAAGCAGAAGTTTACAGTTATTGTCTTCTTGAAGTTTCTTGGATCATCAGGATCTTCAAACGGATACGCGCCAACCAGCATCACATATAATGTGACCCCACAAGACCAAACATCTGCTATCTTCACATCAAAAGAATAACATAAAAATCTTGAAGGTTAGGTCAACAAATCAGTTTATGAATTGAAGTTGTATGCCAAAGGTCAATTGTCATACCTTTCCATCATATTCTTTTCTCGATAAGACTTCTGGTGCGATATAGGCCGGAGTTCCAACTGTAGATTTTGGTTGTGAATGCAATGCTGCTGACTAAAACAATGAATTAACACAAGTCAGAAACTGAATCAAGAAACAAAACCAATCAAAAGATTGAACATATAGTTCTGTTTCATTGCCTTAGAATAGCCAAAATCGCATATTTTCAGACATTGTGTAGAGCTCCCGTCTAACAATGTGTTTTCAAGCTTAAGATCTCTGTGGCAAATTTGCTGCAATTCAAGAAAACGATCACATCACAAGCTAATAATCCAAGAGTAAATTAATGTACTCGAATAAAAACAATTTGAAGTGAACTAACATAGGCCTAATTCATACCATTGAATGACAGTAACTCACTCCTGATATAAGTTGTTGAAAGAAAAACCTTCCCTGATGAAAAATAACATCAATTTGGACAGATAAGCTCAACAAATCTAATAAAGTTTCGAGATAATAACTGCTACGCGTTGGAATGAGATTGAAAGCAGCCGCTTATCACTTGATTTTCATCAAAAATGAAGTAGTACTAATTTGGTGACTTACTGTTACATGGAGCAATGACAATCACAAAAAACAAACGAGAATTTTAAAATCGTGATTCTTGTGCTACCTCATCTTCACTGAATCTTCCAGCATTGCATATTCGTTCAAAAAGCTCTCCTCCGGAAGCATATTCCATCACTATAGCTAGATGAGCTGGCGTGAGAAATACCTGCACAATCACGAAAACCTGCATAAGCATTCCAGTCTATACAGCTCGATCAAATTAGCCAGAGTCTTAAGCCCTCTTAGTAACAGAGAATTACAAAATGAATCATGTACAAAGTCAAGAGCCGGGATTTTGACCAATCGACAAGTAACATTAACCAACTCGCGAATCAAAACATAATCCGATAAAGCATCTTAGGCTTCTTAAAAAGTTGGTACTAAGGAGACTATAAGATCAATGATAATATCAAATATTAAGGCAATTTGGTTAGAAATATATTTTTTCATTACATGATTCCAAATTCCCACTTAGTGGAAAAATAAAGAGAATGAAAAAACATTCAATTCCAACTTTCACTTTGTGTGGAATAAACAGTTGACAGAAACACTTGGGGAATCTGATTCAAAGTGGCCATTTTTTGAGAAATCTCCAACTTTAACTTTCAGATAAGCACAATTTTTTGGCAATCTCGAACGTACTACTAATCGATTATTTTCCCTATCGGAACAACCTAGGAAAACATAACCAACTTCGCATACCAAGAAAGCCAGGTTACATAACCGAAAGTACTGTGAAGGTTGGTTGAGCGTGATGTTACGTGACGTTCATAACCAGTCTTGAAGTGAATAAATTAGACCGAAGTAAGGAAATGAGACGACTTTTTCTTGAACTATATGATAAACAAATCTTCCCCTCCACACCAATCACAAGTTTTGCTCTATTTCATTATCAATTGAATACTGAAATATTACCTCCTTAAATCGAATGATATTCGGGTGCCTCAAAGATCTGTGATTCATTATTTCCCTTTGAACATGCTCATCAATCTGCAGAGGAAAACCCAAATGAATTAAAAGAAGAAAAAAATAATCAACAAGTAATCTTTTCAATGAAAAAAAACTCTGTAACAGACTAATATGAAGAATTCGATATATCCAAATATGTACTTATTCAGGGGCGGAGCTACAGTTTTGCCTACAAGTTCGGTAGAACTCAATAGCTAAGCCCAAAATACCGTATTTCTGTTTAAAAATCCACTTTATATGTATAAATCATTTATCAAGAATCCAGTAAACTTTGTTTTCTATAATCCAAAATTCATAAACTCAAAACTCTAGCTCCGTACTTATTCAGAAGAACTGATCATGAGAAACTTGATCAGAACTTCAAGGGCGGAGCTACAACTTCACCTACAGGGTTCTGCAGAACCCAATTATACTAGGCTCAAACACCGTATTTATGATTAAAAATTCACTTAATATGTATAAATAACTGATCAAGAATCCAATAAGTTACATTTTTTACAATCCAAAACTCATAAACTCGAAATCCGAGCTCCACCTTAAGAAGAATTGGATGAAAGAGAGATAAAGATCAAACCTTTTTGTCTATGGGCTCGACAGAACCCAATAGCTTAGTTTAAAAAAATTCACTTAACATGTGTAAATAGCTTAACAAGAATCCAACAAATTACATTTTATACAATCCAAAACTCATAAACTTGAAATCTTAACTCCGCATTCAGAAGAATTGGATGAAAGAGAGATAAAGATCAAACCTTTTTGTCTACAGGTTCGACAAAACTCAATAGCTTTATCCACTTAACATGTATAAATCATTTAATTTATAAGTATCCAGAACTCTTAAACTCGAAATTCTAGCTTCGTTTTCGAAAGAATTGGATGAAAAAGAGAGATAAAAATCAAACCTTTTTGCCTCTTTCAATATATTTGACAGCAAAAAGTTCACCACTCCATTTATCTTTCACAAGCTTAGCAACACCAAAATTCCCAGAACCAATGTCTTTCTGAATTTCATATCTTTCCATTTTTTATAAATATTTCAGCTTCAATTAATACCTCAAATAATAATCATACATAAAAAAATAAAAAAATTATTTTTTTTTAGAAATAAATTTTGAAGAAGCTGTCTAAATCTTGCTAACTGGAAAGAAAGAAACTTTTTTTCTTTGTGATTTTTGGTTTTTCCTCAATGACAAGCTTCCTATATTTGTAAGGAGCATAAAATGGTGGGACCAGTGGCGGAGTCAAAAAATTTAAATATTTATTTTTTTTTAAAAATGCTAAATGTCATACTTGGAAATTTATAAGGAAACAATTTTGAACACTTTTTGTCATCAATGGACTAGAAGTATTTTATTTTATTTTTAATGTGATGACATTTGACCGAACATAAAGTTAAAAAAAAAATAAAAAAAATATGAAACTTGTAATCATGGTTATAAAATTATGTCATTAAAGATAAAATTGAAAATTTTAAAGTTAGATTATTTTGAACATATAAACGTTTGTTTTATGTAATAGATGATAAATATTATAATTTTTTAACGAAGGAGATTCAATTGAATCCTTGATATGTCATTATGTCATTGGGACCCGGCCTATTAGGGCACCACCAATCAAATAGCTTGAAATAAAAAGGAAGTTAAAAACAAGTTGCACAACTCAAACGTGGAAGTATAATTTAGTTGTCAAATACGAGAATTATAGTCTATACCTTTTTTGGGAGGGCTTCTTGGCGGGTATTCAGTATTTATATTAAAATCAATTGATTTAAATTCACGTTATATAAGTTTTACTAAGGAAAAAACATTTCATGACATTATTTCTTTTTTCAACTCCAAACTTGCATTCAAATTCGAGATTATTGATTAAGACGGGAGAGTTTTATTCATTCCACAACAATTTTTATCAGGGATAAAAGATTACAACTGTTTCCGGTTCGTGAACCGAATGTCCCACCTGGCGACTCCAGACTTGAGTCTCGAAACCACAGTCATTCAACGGAATTCGAAATGACAAGGCTCTTGATACATAAATAGGCTCTACGTGCAATTCCCTTTGTCATATAGTATTTGTTAAGTGTGATCTACTCATTTGTCCTTACTGAAAACTACTGAACAGAAAGAACTGTTAAAAAAATACAATTAATTTTGTATATTTTTGTTACAAATTTTCAAATTTGGACAGAAAATTAATTTGACAAAATTAGTGTAGAGTGCCTAAACATGGCTATTTTATGCAGACCCACATTAGAAATAAAAAAAGACAATTATTTTCTCTGTTTCAATTTATATGGCACAATTTGAATTTCGAAAGTCAAATCTGTTTAGTCTGATCATAAATTTGGACATAGAATCTTTAAAGTTTTAGAAATAAAATTTACACATCTAGAAACTACGTAAAAGCACTTTAAGTCATAGTAATATAGACAATTCAAAATTCAAAATATTTGAACGTCATATGAAGAAATTACGGTGAAAAAAAAATTTCGTTAAAATCTCAAAATCCGAAAAGTATCACAGAGACGGAAGGAATTAGCTCTATTCAAAAGGAACAAAAAGATAAATTTTTAGGGGAATTCTGTTTTTTCACAAAAAAAAAAAAAAAAAAAAAAAAAAACTTGAGAGGACCACTGAATTTTTGACAATGTATCATTATTTTTGGTAATGTAGAAAATCATGGAAGTCGGATTTAAAATTTCAAGAAGATATGTATATTACTATGAAGAACTGTAATAGTTATATACTTATATTTAACGAGTTTAATTTTTAATGTCATATTGTCAATTCATTTCGATTTTGAACTTAGAAGTTCAATTTTTTTTTATTGCAAATTTAATGATTTTTTATGTATATTATTTATACTCTTTTTATTGAAAATGTTGGGATATATAAAGATACTAGTTTTTTAACATAAAGATTTATTTATAACTATATAAAACTTTACAATTCTTTTGGTATGCTTGCCACCTAAAGATACACGATAGGTGGAATTTTTATGCATACTCAATTTTTACAATAAACTATATTAATTTATAATAGTTCAATAATAAATTGAGATATGATTAGGTATATTCAATAACTGCCTTTGACTTTACGAAAAATTGAACAAAAAATTGTTGATTAGTCTACTCCTTATGAGTTATGTGTATCAATTGATTTTTAAAAAAAATGAGAATTTGAACGTTCATCCAATTAAAGAAAACGTATATAACGACCATAAAATGAAACATGTTATATAGTCTTTATGCATATGCAAACTCACGCAATTCAATAACAAATCAAAATAATAAAATTGATGTTAAATAACAAATTATTCCATCCGTTCACTTTTACCTGTCACAGTTTGACTTGACATACTCATTAAGAAAATAATTAATGATATAGATATTTTATCAAATTATCCCCTATTAAATAATGTCTTGAAAAATAAGTATTTTAATGATGAGGGTAAAATATGGGGAAAAAATAGTGTCTTTTCTTGATATGTCAAAAGTGACAAGTAAAAATGAAAATTTATTTTAGAAATAAGTGACAAGTAACCGTGAATGGAGGGGTATTTTGAAATTAAGATTTTTTTTTTTGTTCAATATTTGTTAAAATTAATATTTGAGATTACTTAAATATGGATCTCTTTACTCATTTTCATGTGTTTAATCTATAAAAGTAATTTTTTTAAATTTTTACCTATTCACTTTAGTAAATCAAAAGAGAAATTAAAAAATTACTTTCAACATAAACTATTCATCCTCCAAATTATCAATTTCGATTTAACTTTAAAAATAAGTCACCTTAATATTTTTATTTTAAAAAAAAAACTATGACCGCTAATTTGGAACGATCAATCAATGAAATAAATGAATAAAAAAGGACACATCGTATTCGATTTCTCATATGAAGAGAATGTATATCATCAATTGATGTTCTTTGAATCAGCACACCGGGCGTCTTCGGTATACACAAAAATATTTTCCAATTTTACCAAAAATAAATAAATAATATATATGTATTATGTTCGACTGATTAATGTTTAATTTAAAAAAATATATAAATACATCCTTAAAATGAGTGAAGTAATTTTTCTAGTGAAAGTAGAAAAAATAAGTTAAACAAGTGACATTCCACATTAATTTTATCATCTCCACCTTCCAATACACGAGATCTACATCCATGGATGGAGCCACCTTAAGCGAAGGGTGGTCCAGAGCATACTCATTGTTCAAATATTATATGATGTACGAAGATTAAATATTAATTATTATGATTATGTATTTAATTTTGTACATCCTATACTAAATTTCTTGCTCTGACTATTGTCTACTATTTCCCACCCCACCCCTAACCCTCATTCCCACCACCCCGCGTCCCTACTTTCACATTCTTACTTTTCATAATTTTTATCTAGATTATATGCAAATGCTTTTTAAATACTCTTACTTAAGTATCAAATACAAGAAAATAGATAAGAAATTCATTTTTTTTATGACAGTCGTATGTCAAAGTCAACTTTCACGTCCATTGACTAATTTCATGGAATATCTGAAATTTGAACCTCAAACCTCATAATTCTCTACTAATTCATTGACTGCTACATCACACTCATTTGCAAACAATTGGACCACCACATTGAAACGACAAGGTCATCAAGTAGAAAACGACGTTGCCGTCACGTAAATTAACCTCGAAATTCTCAATTTGTTTTGAGAATGTGAAGTTAACGATTGGAGGGACAACAGCAAGCAAGGGGAAAAGGAAAATCACAAGAAAATGCAACCTTTGTCCTTTTGTTCCTCTGTAATACTTTGAACAAATCATTGTCTTCCCATCTTATAATGGTAGGTAGGAGGAGTGAATTATTCGTCCATATTAATAGTCGTGTCGTAGTATTATTTTTATAGTTTGTTATTTTTTTATTTGTCTTATTATATGTTTGATTGTTATATTATTTTATTGTGGTATTATTTTTTTACTGTCAATTGTTTTTATTCTATCGGTTAAAATTATGTTCTTGAGTGTTTTTCTTAATACGTGTGCATTGTCTCACAATTTCAGTTAATACAATAATACTCTTTTTGTTCCTATTTATAAGTCGTCCTTACTAAAAATAGATGGTCCTTAATACTCCCTAGGTCCAACAATAGTTGTCCACTATACTATTTTGGGATGTCCAACAATATTTGTCCACTTTATGAAATCAAAGGATAATTTTACACTTACTTCCTAATTTACCCTTATCATTAGTTATAGACTTATAGTCATTTTCCTATTACATTTTTCAAGACATTGTATTTATTATATTGAAGGAGTGATATAGTAAAATTATCTTTCTATTTATAATTTCTTAAGAAGTGTGCGAAGTCAATAGTGGACAACTATTGTTGGACAGGGGGAGTATTTGTCATTTCACAAAATCAATGCATAAATGACAATATTCTTCCTATTTTACCCTTGTGAGTTATTAGCCTTGAAAATATACATTTGACCAACATAGAAAAACTAAGTAAATGATTTATGTCCATTGGTCACATTAATTAATCAAAATAAATTAATTTATGTTCAATGATTAAAAATTTGACTACAAAAAAATATTAAATAAGGGTAGAATAGTAAATGCACTTAGTTTCTTAATGCACGTAAAATCTAAAATAGTGACATATAAATAGGAACAGAAGGAGTATTGAATAGAAGGAGTATTGTAGTTTGACTTGGAACGGAGTTTAAGAAATAAGTGATAGATATGTCATAAAAAAAGAAATAAGTGATAGAGTTTGTGTGAGACTATAAATCATTTCATTTAGGGTAAAATGAACATTTTAAAGTTAAATTATTAGGAAAAACTACATAATTAGACATACTTCTCTATCATATATACTATTATTACATATACTTTCAAAATATTATGTTATTACCATATATTGAAGAAAATACACTTAGATACATGTATTTTTGCTACCAGATACACAAAAATAGGAGAAAGACAAGCGAGATTGGAGAGGGAGGTGAGCAAGATTCATATGTATCCAAATACATGTGAGTCACACTAAATACATGTATCTCAGTCTATCTGGAGTGATTCACAAGCATTTGGGTTACCAGTTACATGAGAGAGCGGCAAGCGAGATGGGAGAAGGGCGAGGGAGGCAAGCGAGATTTGCTGTGTATCCCAAATACATGTGAATCTACGTGAATACAATATATCTAGAACAAATTTACCTAATTTTGACCACATATATCTGAGATACATGTAAGTGCACGTATCTAGAGGCACGAAAATCTGATAAGATACATAATATTACAAACTAGAGTGAAGTATTTAGCTCCTAAACTAGTGAGATTTATGTAAGTTCTCCAAAGTATCACATGAAAAAAGGCTCAGAAATTCACTTAATATAAAATAGAGGGAGTATTAAATATAAAAATGTGTCATTTTTATAGAACCGGCAAAAAAAATGTAAATTATATAAATTAAAACAACGAGAGTATTTTATTATTGGCATAATACATATATTGGACCCTAAACTTGACTTCAAATTTCAACTTTGACCTCCAACTTTCATAGTGCACAAACATGCACTTTAACTATCCAACCTTTTAATAAATAAACACGCGATTTTTGGACATTTTAAAAGGTTGATACAACTACTAATAATACTCCCTCTGTCCAACAATACTTGTCCATTATTGACTTTACACACTTCTTAAGAAATTATAAATAGAACGGTAATTTTACTATATCACCATTTGAATATAATAAATACAATGTCTTGAAAAATGTAATAGGGAAATGACTATAATTAATTATAAGGGTAAATTAGAAACTAAATGTAAAATTATCCATTGATTTCATAAAGTGGACAAATATTGTTAGACATTCCAAAATAGTATAATGGACAACTATTGTTGAACGGAGGGAGGATATAATTTTAGACACACAAATTAATGACAATAATTATTGTTGTTACTCGTTCAGAAAGGAAAAAAAGATCACAAAATCAATCAAACAAATATAAGCAAGAGAAAATGTCATACTGCATGATTGTTTTATGTGTGTTGGCAGTTCCAATTCAAAATGAAGAAGAAACAAATCAATTAGTTGCTGCAACAACTAAAATTTGGTTCTTTTGTCCATCTTCAATATCGTCCATCTGTCAACTTTTAGCCTTTGAATACATGACTCACTTTTCTTGTTGTGGACATAACATTAAATGTGTGAACAAAATCTAATATAAGGTGTATATGAATGTTCTAATGATGAGATTTTTTAGAAATACCGTATGGACTTGATTCAAAATGGATAATATTTTATTATATCAAGACTAGCTATGTATTTTGTGTTGGGTTTTGGGCCTTTTTCCCTTTTTATGTAGATAAATAAAAGTTCAAAATTTTGGGTCTTCCCTCCTTTTTTTTGTGGATAAATTTAGCCTAAATTTGAGAGCAGCCATTTTCAAAAGTGTTGTTGTTGTTGCTAATGATGACCTTCTTGTTTCTTGTGATGAAAATGCTGTCAATCTTGTTTGCGATGAATCTAGCTGGTTTGTGAATTTTGGTGCTACTTCTCATGTCACGCCTAGGAAGGAAATATTTTCTTCTTATACTCTAGGTAATTTTGGGATGTTGAAAATGGACAATAATCATGAGGTTGCGGTTCTTGGTATTGAGACTGTTTGTTTGAAAAGTAATAATGGTTCCAAACTAGTTCTCAATAATGTCAAGCATGCTCCAGATGTTCACTTGAATTTAATTTCTGTTGGATACCTTGATGATGAGGGTTATGCTAATACCCTTGGTGCTGACCAATGGAAGCTTACAAGAGGTTCGATGGTGGTAGCCCGTGGTGACAAATTGTCTAACTTGTACGTTTTTCAGGGCTCCATTCTCATAGGCTCAGTAAATGTGGTGGAGAATGATACTTCATCATTGTTATGGCATAGAAGACTGAGTCATATGAGCGAGAAGGGGATGAACAATTTGGCTAAGAAGAATTTGCTTTCTAGAGTGAAACAAGCAAAGTTGAACAAGTGTGTTCATTGCTTAGCCGGTAAATAGAAAAAAGTTTCTTTTCAGAGTCATCCGCCTTCAAGAAAGCTTTATTTGCTGGAGTTGGTACATTCTGATTTGTGTGGTCCTTTTAAGGTAAAGTCTCATGGTGGTGCACTTTACTTTGTGACTTTTATTGATGATCATTCGCGCAAACTTTGGATATTCTCTTTGAAGTCCAAGGATCAGGTACTTGATGTGTTCAAGAATTTTCAAGCCTTGGTTGAGAGACAGACATGAAAGAAATTGAAATGCATCCGTTCTGATAATGGTGGTGAGTATATTGGTCCTTTTGATAGATATTGCAGAGAGCATGGTATTCGACATCAGAAAACTACTCCGAAGACTCCTCAGCTAAATGGTTAGCGGAGAGGATGAACAAAACTCTTGTTGAGAGGGTTAGATGTATGCTTTCAGGTGCTAAGCTGCTAGATTCCTTTTGGGCAGAAACATTTAATACTGTTGCATATGTTATCAATTTATCTCTTGTTGTTGCTTTGAATGGTGATGTTCCTGACAGAGTTTGGTTTGGTAAGAATGTTTCTTATGATCATCTTAAAGTTTTTGGTGTAAAGCTTTTGTGCATGTTCCTAAGGATGAGAGGTCAAAGTTGAATGTTAAAACTAGACAATGTATCTTTGTTGGATATGGTCAAGATGAATTCGACTATCGTTTCTTTGATCCAGTTGAGAAGAAACTTGTTAGAAGCCGTAATGTTGTGTTCTTTGAAGACCAAACAATTGAAGATCTTGACAAAGTTGAGAAAGTTGATTCTCAGAGTAATGACTGCCTAGTTGATGTTGATTCAGTTCCTTTGACTATTCCACCAGATGAAAGTCTTCAAAATGATGAAAATCAAGTTGATATTGAAGATGGTGATCATATTCAGAATGACCAGCATGCCGATACTTCAGTGCAAAACGATGTAGTTGGTCAACAACCAACTATTATTGATGCTCCTGAGAGTTATCTCAGAAGATCTACTAGAGAGAAAATACCTTCATCTCGTTATTCTCCCAATGGGTATGTACTCTTGACTAACGGGGGAAAACCAGAGAAGAAAAAGAAATGTGGTTTGATGCTATGGAGGATGAAAAGAAGTCTCTACATGATAATCATACCTTTGATTTGGTTTTGTTACCTAAAGATCGAAAAGCTTTGAAAAACAGGTGGGTTTTTAGGGTGAAACATGAAGATGGTAACCCAATTCCACGGTACAAGGCTAGAATAGTTGTGAAGGGCTTTAAACAGAAAAAGGGAATTGATTTTGATAAGATATTCTCTCCAGTTGTGAAGATGTCATCCATCCGTGTGGTTCTAAGCTTGGCTGCAAGTCTGGACTTGGAGGTTGAATAGATGGATGTTAAGATTGTTTTTCTCCATGGTGACTTGGATGAAGAAATTTATATGGAGCAGCCAGAAGGCTTTGAAGTCAAGGGAAAAGAGAATTATGTTTGCAAGTTGAAGAAGAGCTTGTATGGTTTAAAACAAGCTCCCAGGCAATGGTACATGAAGTTTGGTTCTTTTATGAGTCAGCAGGGTTTCAAGAAGACTTCTTCAGACCATTGTGTTTTTGTGCAAAAATTGTCTGATGATGACTTTATTATCGTTTTGCTTTATGTTGATGACATGCTTATTGTTGGTCATAATGCTTGCATGATTAAAAATTTGAAGCAGGAGTTGAATAACTTTTTTGCTATGAAAGACTTGGGACCAACAATGCAGATTATTGGTATGCAGATTGTCCGTGATAGAGATGCCAAGAAATTATGATTGTCACAGGAGAAGTACATTCAGAAAATACTTCGTAGATTTAACATGGACAAAGCTAAGGTTGTCAGTACACCTTTAGCTATGCACTTCAAACTGAGTACTAGACATTGTCCTTCCACTGATGGTAAGAAGGAAGATATGAAGAAAGTTCCTTATGCTTCAGCTGTTGGTAGTTTGATGTATGCAATGGTGTGTACAAGACCAGATATTGCTCATGATGTTGGTATTGTTAGCCGTTTTCTTTCTAATCCGGGAAGGGAGCATTGGAATGATGTAAAGTGGATTATGAGATATATTTGTGGCACTTCTAGTCTGAGTTTGTGTTTTGGGATAGGGAAACCTATTATTTGTGGTTATACTGATTCAGACATGGTCGGTGATGTTGATACTCGCAAGTCTACTTCATGCTACTTGATTACCTTTGCGGCGGGGTGGGGGAGTGGGGGGGTTGTGTCTTAGCAATCTAGGTTGCAAAAATGTGTTGCTTTATCTACTACAGAGGCTGAGCTTATTGCAGCTGTTGAAGCTTGCAAAGAATTGATCTGGATGAAGAGATTCTTGGAGGAACTTGGTTGTGCTCAAGAGAGGTATGTTCTTTATTGCGACAGTCAAAGTGCTATTCATCTTGGCAAGAATTCTACATTTCATGGTCGATCTAAACACATTGATGTGAGGTATCATTGGATTCGAGATGTGTTGGATTCTAAGTTGCTTGAAGTTGAAAAGATCCATACCAATGATAATGGTTCCGACATGATGACTAAAGCTTTGCCAAGAGGGAAATTTGAAGAATGTTGCATGATTGCCGGGATGGCGGTTTCTTCCACATAGTCGGTAGGGGGATAATTGTTGGGTTTTGGGCCTTTTTCCCTTCCTATGTGGATAAATAAAAGTCCAAGGTTTTGGATCTTCCTTCCTTTCCTTTGTGGATAAATTTAGCACAAATTTGACTAGCCCACTTTTACCCATAAGCCCAATATTATGGTGCATATGTAAGACTTTATTTTAGGTCTTATTTGAGAGATATCACAAGAGTTTGAGAGAAGCCATATAGAGAGAAAAGTGAGAAAGTGCAGATTTTCGCACAAGCCCTAGCAGCTAATTTCAAATCGCGATTTCCGCTTCATTTCTTGTCCGATTGAGCTGATTTTTGGAAAGCTTGTTCTTTTCAACTTAATCTTTGATTGGGAACCGAGAGAGGGTTATTTGGAGTCCTGTAGCTCCAGATTTTAGCTGGTGAACAGTAACTGCGGGTTTGGTGTTTTTTACTTCTTTTATTTCTCTAGTTTTTGGTGCTATCTTGTAGTTGTGTTGCTCATTGTTTGACACTTTGTTGGTGACCATTTTGGAGAACACTTTTGTAACTCTTGTTGATTATAGTGGAACTTTGGCCTTGTGGTTTTTACTCTTCACACCAAAGAGGTTTTCCACATTAAAATTTGGTGTCTCGTGTGTTGATTTATTTTTCTTGCTTGGTTGATTTGTTTGCTGCCCAAACAGTGTTTATTCTTGCATTATTTTGCCTTCTCTTGCTTCAAATAGAAAGGAATGTTTTGACTTGGGTTTTCTTCCGCTATAGCCCTGTCGTGCACATTTATTTTGTGCTTGCCTTTCCCAACATTTTGAATTTGTTTCGCCCAACAATTGGTATTAATGATTCGAGGGATCGATAAAAAGATGACAAAGTGATAACATAGGGCTCAATTTATTATCTTTAGTTCTTTATACATGTCGAAAGGTACTTAGAGACGCATGCTCATAAGAAGCTAGACTCTGGGTTTTAGTGACCATAAATGTTCGATCATATGGATAACGTAACACATAGTGAATCTCAAAAAAATTGACACGTGAATCGCGTTGATGAGTCATGTGGAACTTAGTTGGAGGAGTTTGTTGATGGGCAAATTATTGTGGGGGAATGCTGATATAGGTCATGCATAATTTAGTTCTAGGGAAAAGATTGTTGAATGAGCGAACCAAGTTTTAAATCGATAGCTGAAAAGAAAATGAAGCTGCATATAAGACGTATGAATATTCTAAATAGTGTAATGCCTTTTCAAGGAAATCATACGGACTTGTCAAAATAAATAATATCACATCATATTAAAAATATTCTTGGGCTAATTTAGCCCAACAAGTAGACATTTGTCACTCTCCTCATATGGTCATCAAACCATCACTATCCAATGTCTTTCAAAGACATTGGATCTCATCATTATTATATGAAACTACGGAGAATAATTTGGGCATAGCCTAAAACAAGCTGCACCTGCCAGTGCATTCCCCAAAACAAGAGGAAAAAATGAAGACTACTAGTTGGTAATACATTGTATTTGGCTATATATGCATTTACTCTGTTAGATGTTTGTTACGGACCATAACTTATGGAAGAGTTTCTCATTGTTCAAGTTGTTTATTGGCATAATGCATAAACAAACAATCAAACTAGATCTCAACTGGCAAATAAACACTTTAACTTAATCTCAATTAGCACCTAAACATTCTACTCATCCTCACTGTGTCTCGTGGACACATAAATTTTGGAGGTATAGATGATTATTTTAGAAGTTGGAGTGTTCAATTAACACAATAGAGATGAGTTGAAGTATCTAAATGTGCATACTCAAAGTTAGATTGTTTACTTGCAAGTTGAGGCCAAGTTTGAGTGTCTATTTGTGTATTATTCCTTATTTAATCATGACTTGATACAATTTTCAAAAATTTAATCTAGATTCTTTGAACTTGCCAAAGTCAAAAAGATGAATAATGATACATTAAGTGGAATGTAGCAGACAAATCAAGATTTCAATGTCTAGATATTCTAATCTTAAAATTAGGTGCTTGAACTGATCAGAATAGAAAGCACACTCATTGAAAATGTTTGGAATAAAAGTTCAATGGACCATTTCTCCTTATCATGAGCCATGAAGGCGAAAATTCTGAGACGGATCTAGCATTTTAAATTTATAACGAGTTTTCTTTTCCCCGATAAAACAAAAAACTCGTTACAAAGATTACTTGAAGTGGACCACTCAATAAGCTGAGAGCTAGGACATTAGGTCTTGCAACATCACTCGACAGTAGCTATACTTTAGGTGCATTTGCTTTAGCTCGATTGAATGTTTTCCATACACTGTAAGCAACGACAACAAAACAAAAAACCCCGGCTCAAACCCAAACAAGTTGGTAAAGATGATGAAAATTTGAAAGCCAACTAACCAAATCCCATCACCAAGAACTCCATAATTACCGTTTTTATTGAGTATTCACATTCACTTACAGACTTCAAAAGAAGATTAGAGGTTTGATATCATTCACATGTGCTTGAATAGAAACAAATAGTAAGAAACTAGAAAATAAAAACTTGCATATATATCATAGTAATGTCACTAGAGAAGCCATTATTTAATTGTCAGATATTATACGAGTAATGGATTAGAGTATGATAAAATACACCACCTTCAAAAGAGATTTCAATTCTTGGCCCTGATTGAGTTGTTTTCCTTGATCCTAGCTCGATTATCAAGCTTGACAAAGCGTTTGAGGTCCTCATAAGGGAGAGACTCAATGTCTTTCCTTCTCAATTCGCTGAGTGCAGGACGTTTATCCAGCAGGTGCCACACCCATCCCGAGTATTCTGAGTCCTGCAATATTTTAGGATTTGCTCCATCCTTGAGGATATTTGCTCCAACAACTGTAGTGGCCTTGACTTCATTGCTGATTGTTGATGCCTTTGAAGCATCAGCAGCTGCCCCCTTTACCACCTTTCTTTGATTTACTACCCACAGCAAATGTTCTGCAGCCTCCCATTTGAATTAACTCTTTGGGAATGTTCATGCTTCTCAATGATCTGATATAGGACAATGCCATGTCTTTTAGCCTGCAGCAACTATTATGATTAATATGATATAATCAGTTCCAAACGAAACAAGTTAGAAGAGGGCAAGAGTCAAGACATTATCAAGATTGGACATTTAACATCACAAACTAAGTCAAAAATACATTCGGATATCTGTTATGACCTTGGAATATAATCGATAACGTGCTAGAACAGGAAAAAATACGGCAGAACTCCTAGGACCTTTCTTATTTTTCCTCCACAAAAATCCCACTGCATCCTGTGCAGAGGTCCATATAAAGTTCAAGGTTAGTATCACAGGCAGGCAAGATCCAAATAATCTTTGACCATATGGATTAAGGACTACCGACACATTTTACAGAAGACGCACAGATGGGGGACGTAATTTCTTTCATGACTCATTTGAGATCCTCGACTAAAAGAAGCTGTATTGGGCAAGTTGTTCATGCACCAAGGAGCATCTAAAACGCTGCATTCATTTTAAGGATCCTTAGGTTCTCCTTGGATGCAGGAATCTTTTGATATTCTTGTTTTTGCCATCCACAAAGAAGAGATGGAAAAACTTTTGAATAAATAGAAAGGGGCACAACAACAAGGTGAAAGGTTTTAAAACATTGAAGATGTTAAAGAGAAGATAGGCCAAACTAGAAAGAGACATAACGAAGAATGATCATTCACCTTCTGTGCTTTCCAAATTGTGAAACAAAAGTAAAAGTCCCCTGATAAAACACGAATTTACTGCATACGAGACCAGCTCGAGCATACAGTAATAAGGACAAGGACATGGACAAGCAATTATGGAATACACTCATTTATCAATTAATTCAGCATCAATTCTCGCAGAATCCTACAGCTGAAAGGCAGTGTTTACATATATCTTGGAGATGACATCCGCACTGAACTAGTTTACTCACAGGAATCACTTGTTTATCAGAAATACATGTAGTTATGCTGTTAATACATCTATAGATAGAGGCGGATTCATCAATTGAACAGTATGAGTTCGAGTTTGGTATTCTGACACAGCACAATTGATTCACTAGGTTCGACATCTATCAGTTATACTTATTTACTGGATCTTTTAACACATATTCATGGTCCAAGCGAAAGCAACTAGGTTCGGATGAACCCATAAGTTAACTTCTACATATACCCTGGTAAAGAGTACTACATGGGTTATTTATGTAACATCTCGCAACTAGAAAGAACTAGAAAGAAGTTTAAAATCTGGAAATAGTTACTTTTGGAAAGAAGGAGGAAATCTGGAAAATGTCAAGTTAAAGTGAGTTTTTGGTCAACTTCAAACGACATTAACTACTAGCTCAGGATGAGTTAGGTGTAGTTCCGGATATGGTTGGAAAGCTCTTGGAATGATCTTTCCAACGCCGCCAAGTTTGTGCGATTCCGAGTTCGTATGAGTGAGTTATGCCCTTTGGAAGTTGGCTGTTGGATTAAGAAAATGTCCAATCCGGAATTTTAAGGGGTATTTTAGTCTTTTCATTGCCCTATTATTTTAATCCGTTTTTAGGAGTTTAATATGGGTCAAATAAGATTTTAGTCAGTTTTAGAATTTGGGATTTCACGCTAGAGCTAAGGAGAAAGGAGAAGAGAAAAGAAGAAGGAGAAAAGGACAAATTCATCAAGATTGATCAAGAAAGTTGGTGTTTCGCCAAAGATTTACTTCTATCAGGTATGTGAGGCTTCCATAACGTTGGGATCGTTCTCCCACATGCCAAACATATTTATTTCAGCATAGATTCGTTCTAAAAGAGTTTGAGAGTTGAAGTTCTTGATACCTATTCTTGTTTTTGATGTTGTTCTTGAATTTGACTTATTTGGAATGTTTCTGAGAATTGTTACGTCGTAGTATAAAGTCGTTTCAAGTTAGGTTCTTAGGTGCATTTGATGGGTATTTGTATCTAAAGGAGATTTGAGAAAAAGAACCGAGTTAAGGCGAATTGGGGTTAGAAAACGAAGAAGAAATTTCGTCGGACGAAATCCAAGGGTGATGGCGCGTCGCGGAGTGGGTGCCCAAATTTGGGAATTTCTGTTTCGCGTCGCGGAGCTGTCACGGAGTCTTCTGCCTCAAAAGACGTTTTCGAAACCAAAAATTAAATATGTCTCCGCGTCGCGGACCCACCTTCAAATATTGATTTTCGGTCTTTTCTCTTGTTTAGCTATCTAGAATCATTCCTAAACAACATGAGATCTTTTCAATCACAAATCAAAATCCTTGAATCCATAATTCAATTCAAGAATCAGTTAAGAGTCAAGTCAAGAGCAGTTAAGGTCAAAGTCAAGAGAAGTCAAAAGTCAAGTTAAGATAAGTTCTTAAAGTTTTCAAAAGTCTTTCACAAATGTTTTAACTTTGTTTTAAGACTAAAGTTTTGAGTTCAGTAAAGAAGTAAAGTTGAAGTTCTTTTCTTCAAAGAAGTATATGGGGACTATGTATTCCCAAAGAGATTTAAAAATGTTTTCACATTTTAATAAGAATGGAAACTGAGATTTCCAAAGAGCCTTCGGGCAAGTTTTCAGAAAAGAGTAATAGCTTTCTAAATGAAGCAAGAAGGGAAACTGAGATTTCCAAGATAGCCTTTG